>QEWY01001069.1:936235-1147434 GCA_006503575.1 Baylisascaris schroederi
ATAGCCGTTGAAGGTCTAAAAGGATAATTCAAGTAAAATTAGGTTGCACCTAAATAATCTGCAGAAAGTGGGTGCGATTGCATTTGAAATGTATTTGCGTACATTTCTTGAGTATGAAATGATTTTAAAGGTTTCAAGCCTATCTGCCACAATACACCGCAGTTTTTCGATTTCTTAGTGAATTTGAGCCCGTGATTTCTTGCTTTTAAGCTATGCTTTATTATTTTATAGTGGAGCTACAGTAGTATGTAAGGAGTCAGTTGTTATGTGATTGAAGCTAACTTAATGCATTGTTATGCGAGTATCTGCTGTATTGGTTGATTATTCAGCAACAAAAGAATCTGTAAAGAAATAAACGACACTAGCTCGCCTAACGCGATTTACTGCTTTCGTTTATTCTAGTCTGATTTAATGATTCTTCAACAAAATTGTTCCCACCTGATTACCGTTGAATAATTTAGTATTGCTGTTCTGAGGTTGTATTTCCAGATAGTTGCCATCAAAATAATCGATCTTGAACAAGCGGAAGATGAAATTGAAGATATTCAACAAGAAATTATGGTGCTCAGTCAATGCGACTCACCTTATGTTACCAAATATTATGGATCATACTTGAAGGTAAGATGGTTACGTTTCATCTGCCAACTTTTTTTATCACTGCATTTTTCTTTCATTTCATTGGTTACTTACATTGGAATACTATCGTCTTCACCACTTTCACCATATTGGCAGACCCATGCGTATAGTGTTCTGGTTCATGTAGGCTTGAAATTTTCATGAACGCTGAAAATTAGAATCGTGGGTCGCCCGAAAAGAAAAACTGATACCGTAAAAGTGTTAAAATAACCCCTTCTTTCACTTATACATCAATTGTAATTCACTTCAAGAAGAAATGTCTATTTGAAGCTAAAAAACTCTAAGTGGAGTGTGCGAGTGGATCAGAAAAGTACGTGGGAGACTCGCTTAGGCTTGTTTTCACTTACAGCATTTAGCACACTTCATATGTTGGAGTTTTACATATGCTCCCCCCTCTCCCACCACGGCTTCACTTTTCTCGCTCCCCACTCCCTTTCCAAATTTCAAAGAATACTCATTGAACGGTACCACTTCCATAAAAATCTGGCGCAAAAATGCGCTATTCTATCGTCGATAAGGATAATCTTGCATCCATCCGCGCGCTATCTTTTGCACTGTAAATGACTCCATAAAGGTCTATAAGCCGGCCAACATGCTTCATAGTGATTGTTTTTTTTTTTTTTTTGGAAGTGAATCGTATTTTTCAAATATCGTTGAAGTTGTAGATCGCTACCAAAGTTAGAATTCTCCACAAACCTGGCACCTTATGGAGGTTCAAGTTACTCATTAGCATTCATATTCAACCGTCTTTCTGTTGGCTAGAAAGGCATAGCCTAATTCTTTAGGGTTACGTCATCCGTGCAACTGAAAGGTGCATCAATTTCATATTAAACGATTGCCATTGTTATAAGACAATATATTTATTGGTGATATATAGTGCTTATATTTCTAGCATCATCGTATATAATCATTTCTTTGAATTAATGTGTGATTCTTATGTGATCGAAAAACAGTTGAGGAAGAGATGATAAATTCTCATCAAAATTGCCTCATTTTTTGGGGACTTAAACTTGAACTCCACAGTCTTTCGATAAAGAGTTGCCTAGATTTTAGCTGTCGATTACTTTATTGAGTCCTTTTTGACTATGAGCAGTAGTTTTTTGTATGCATAAAGTTGATGGCGTTATCATCGCAGTATTTTTATAAAGATTCTGAGAAGTACTGGATTGGTTGGAGCTTCCATAACGGAGAGAGAGCTTTCCTTCTCCTTCTTTGATGCATTTTCCTTGTTCTGAACCCATTACTTCCTCTCAGATTTACTGTTTTCACCTACTTCCTCGCATTCTGTCTTTGATGTCCTCCAAACAAAGAAAGCAACATTCCTCTTGGTAGCCTTCACTCACTATCACATAAGACCTTCGAAGGGAAATGTACGCAATAAAGAAGAGACGTGCACATTTGCACATAACTGATGTTAATAAAGGGCCTACCTAACGCCACCTAACAATGATGTTTTGACTGCATTGATGGGTTGCTGTGCCACTTTTTTGCTTATAAGGTTGGGAGGCTGCAATAGGCGTCGCATATATTTGTGTCAATAGTTGCTATGTTCACACTAGTATGGACGTTGCTTTTTTCGGAGTGGTGAGAAAGATGGAAAGCGATGCAACGCCGAGCATTGATGGCGGTTTATTTCCAATTCGATCGCATATTTTTGGAGAGGAACGAGGGCAACGAGAAGAGTTTAGGGATGATATCAATGCTAGCTGTCACCGAAATGGTTTCGGCTCAGATGAATGCCAAAAGTTTTTTTTTTGTGATTTCAGGGCTCAAAACTATGGGTTATAATGGAATATCTCGGTGGTGGATCGGCGTTAGATTTAACGAAAAGTGGGAAATTAGAGGAAGCACATATTGCAGTGATCATCCGAGAAATCCTCAAAGGCCTCGAATATTTGCATTCGGAGAGGAAAATTCATCGTGATATTAAAGGTTTGTTTAATGCTGTTCATTTTCTTTTTATTCTGTCGATTGTTGCTCTAGCTTATGGTGGTAAATAAGCGGCCCCTAGTAGAGAGGTGGGAAATTGATCAATCTGTGGTGGAGGGATGAAGCGGGACTAAGGTTTGAAGCTGTTTGGCATTGTGATTATGGATGTGATGCCTTGAAATCTTGAGCTCGATAGTTGTTTTTTTTTCGGTCAATTAATAAAATCTAAGCGCAGAGTGAAGGCAGTGGTACAGAGACGTTCAGTGCATAAAGCTGTTCCAGGTTTACATATTTTATTGTTTCCCGTTTCAAATTTTGAGTCCATTTTTTAAATTTTTCATGGTACTTCCTATTAATCATCGCTGTTTTTTTTTTTGCTGTACGCCACTAAAATTTTTGCAATTTTGAAATGTTTATTTGAATTTGGTGGAAAGTTGTTGCAATTGCATCACATTGCAATACTGCATGGTATATGGTGCATGTTCTTCACAGTATCCTTGAATGTTTGCATGCAATTAAAATTTATTGGGAGTTCAAATCATAAAGATCTCAAGGATGCATTTCAACCATATGAGAAAATAAACGTTGATCTAAGAGTAGAGATGTTAATGGCTTAGAAACGTCGATGAGTTGCTCTTCTTTTCGGACCTAAAAGATTTTTGAATTATCCACTCATTTATTTTTGAATTATCCACTCATTTCTTGGTTATTTTCAATGTATTTCGCAGCAATTCTATCTAGAAAATGATTGGCTGCAGTTTCAAAAAGATGCATGAAACAGTCAGGATTGATCTTTTATGTTCTTTGAATATGATCTGATAAAAATGATTTTTTTTTTTGGCATGATAACAATACATGTTTTATGTGTTGAGCATGCATTTTTTCTCATTGATGAAATTGATTTCTGTTGTTTAATTATTTGCCTAAATGGCATATATTTTCAACTTGTTTATGGTCGTTGAATATAGCCTCGTAAAATTATGGAGCTGGCAGAAAGGCTGATCAGGCCTTCAGATGGAATTTCACGGCGAAAAAACTGATTACGCTACAAAGTCTTTTAAGGTGTCATTTTCTAAGCTTGAGGATATCTTAATGGAGCGGATATCATAAGAGGTCGATGGAAGCAGCCTTAATTTTTATGACGCACGCTGGACTGGATGACTTTAATTAGCCAGTTTTGTGAACACGGGGAACAAAATTTTGCATCGATGTACATGCAATGTTGATGGGACACTTGGCATACATATATATTCACAATTTCGCCACTTTTGCTTAGTGTATATGGAAAGAATGAACTCCTTATTTCCTTTTTAACTGGTTGTAAAGAGGGGAACTTTTCTGCTGTCTATTTGTACCCATCTCACAGCCTCCTCTGCAACCCCCTCCCCAGGTCACTCCACTTCTACTCGGGTCTGGTTGCGGTAATCTATCGTCATGAACCCCCACTTCCTAAGTCACCGATTCTTGGAAGGCACTCAGTCCGATTAGTGGATCATCGCAAAAGTTTGCCGCGATGTGGTAGTAAAGATCTGAAATCATTTTTTTTGGCTGTCGGTTGCTAAGGAGTCTTTATAGCTTCAGCATGAACACGCTAAATGAGTGCATGAATACAAGTATTTAAAAATGTTATTGCATGCTATGAAGTTATTGTCTAGCTGGGGCGATCTCGGCAGTGTGTACTGCAAACGATCCATCAGAAGCAGCAGGCGACGTGATGAATTTAGAAACATAGAAATTGTGCAGTTTTATAGATATTGTGGCGCTCTATCTAAAAATCGAAAAATTGGTACATTTGGCTAGTGGGTGATGTTTCGCATGCAAATTGTGCGCCTAATAGACCATTACCGTTATGTGTACTAACAAAGGTGTATGGTGTTGCGTTGTATGCAGCGGCGAATGTGTTGCTAAGCGAAGAGGCTGCCGTGAAAATCGCGGATTTCGGTGTCGCTACACAACTGAATACGTTCAGCAATCGTGCCGCAACATTCGTCGGAACTCCATACTGGATGGCACCGGAAGTTATTGATCAAGACAAATACGATGCCAAGGTTTACTCAGTTTTTCTTTGTTGTATTCGTGTAAATGAAAATTGTTGCATCAAGTTTGATCTCATGGGAATTATTAAAATCCATAATGAGCCTCAATTTTTATTAACTTCAGAATACGAAGAAAAATTTTTGTTGTTGGGAATTCTTTTCGATTTTCATCTCGAAACAAAGTTATTAGCAGTAATTTAGGATTTATGACTGCATTGTTAAATTGAAATCAGTGACATAAGATATAGCAACAAGCCATCCATGGCATTTCTAACGTCACAAATTCCTCTGCTCTCTCATCGGCTTCACGCTAATTATGCTTTTTGCTATTTATTAGCTTCAAATAAACCTAAATAAGCAATGCAAACAAGCATAGTCGTCTATCGATGAGAACAACAAAAGTTAATAGTTTTTGGATAGGATCTGCGAATAGCTGAACATCTTTCGAGAATGACTTCACCTCTACGTCGAATATTTCAACACTCAAATAGACTGACTGATTGTATTTTTGTGGGGAATCTTTGAGATGAAAGAGGGAAAGGTTATCTGGAGATTAGTGATCGGCGGATAGAGAGAGGAGAAGCACAGAACAGTTCAAAGCTTGCTTGAGGCAATTTGCTTTTCTGTGATGTCACATTCAATTATGTCTTGCTAGAGTGGTATCGTTCTCACATGCACATCACCGTTATTTGCATTTATGTTCGTCTTGCTTCAAGAACTGCACACTTTCTTGCTCGATGTTTTATTGCTTTGTGAGATGTTTTTTGTTGGTTTTCTATCAGAGCTCTTATCCTGTGTGCAATCTCTTTTTTTTCGTTTTCTGCCTATCAGCTAATGGAATATTGTGCGGGCATTGACCTGTTCATCGGACGCGGGAATCGCCTACCCGGCGGAATGTCGAGGGAGGGGAGCCATTGGTAATAAGTTTTCAAAAAATCGGGGAATAAAATCACCTGCCCGCGTATCGCACCAAATTTGTTGCGTCGCCTGATGTATGCTTAAATTGCAATATGTTTTGTTCTGTGTCACCTAATAATTCTAAGCGAAGGTAAGTTTCGATCATTATTTTAGTACCATCCAAGTGGCGCTTCATTTTTTTCGATTTAAAAGAACGAACTGATGACCACAAAGATTAGTTGAATTAATATTGGAGCTTTTTATGAGCGAATAGGAGGTTGATACTTTTTTTTTGAACACTTGAGTAGAAGGTTATGAAAATGTATTCATGTGCCTATGTATGGTTGAATGAAAAAGCGTAGGTAGATGTTTTCTTCTAAAGATGTTCATTGTTTATATTGTATAACATTTCAAGTTTTGCTAGATTTACATTCTAAACATTTTCCAGGTTTTGGTTTGTTTTTTTTTCCATTTCGCCGAGTGATAAGCTTCCTGCAAGCATAAGCCAAGTGCATGAGAGAACAAAACTGTAGTGATAATGTAGTAGAATGATTTTCAGTTATATCCTTCTTCCGAGGTAACCCTTCATTGTCATTTACGATATCTTCGATAAATTTTGGTATAAGCTGTGCAAAAAATACTCGTCAAAAATTGCTAATTTTCCAATATTTTGGTTCATATTATTGTGGTATCATCAACATACGAATTTGCTATAGTGGTGCCTTCAGGAAGCTAGAGGTCAAAACTCCAATACACTACATCGGAATCTTGTTCCTTCTGTCTTCTAGTTTCTGTAAAACGATGGGAGGTTTGCTGTTAAATGTTATGGAGCTTAGTCGATTGTACATAAACCACCACCCACTCGGAAAGAGATAGGGGTTTTGATATAGTGCGTCAGCAATATGCACTCTCACCTTTAAGCTTCTATATATGCTACCTGTTATAGATGTTAATTTGAAATATAATTTTTGTTTTTTGTGCTGAAATTCCCCTGTGTTGCGTAACAGTTAAAAGCTAAGTGAGCACAGCTGGAGTCGAATATGCGGATTGCAGCAGCGAACGTGTTGCTATCAGAACACGGTGACGTAAAAGTCGCCGATTTCGGTGTGGCCGGACAGCTGACCGAAACGGTGAAGAAGAGGATCACCTTTGTGGGGACGCCTTTCTGGATGGCACCTGAAGTGATAAAACAGGCTTCCTACGATTTCAAGGTGCACTTTGCGCTTTTTTTTCGCTAAGCACAAGGAAATGCAGCTGTTGTTTCTCACCTTTCTAGTTTCTGTAAAACGATGGGAGGTTTGCTGTTAAATGTTATGGAGCTTAGTCGATTGTACATAAACCACCACCCACTCGGAAAGAGATAGGGGTTTTGATATAGTGCGTCAGCAATATGCACTCTCACCTTTAAGCTTCTATATATGCTACCTGTTATAGATGTTAATTTGAAATATAATTTTTGTTTTTTGTGCTGAAATTCCCCTGTGTTGCGTAACAGTTAAAAGCTAAGTGAGCACAGCTGGAGTCGAATATGCGGATTGCAGCAGCGAACGTGTTGCTATCAGAACACGGTGACGTAAAAGTCGCCGATTTCGGTGTGGCCGGACAGCTGACCGAAACGGTGAAGAAGAGGATCACCTTTGTGGGGACGCCTTTCTGGATGGCACCTGAAGTGATAAAACAGGCTTCCTACGATTTCAAGGTGCACTTTGCGCTTTTTTTTCGCTAAGCACAAGGAAATGCAGCTGTTGTTTCTCACCAAAATAGTGTGTTGCTGGGGGTGATTTTTCATCGGGAACGGATATAGGAGGAAGGATTAATGGGCGCTAGTCTCTATAAAGTCTGCAGTCTCTGACTTTGTATGGAACTTATCTTAGAAAAGTCGAGAATTGCGAGTGATGAGAGGTGAAATGCCAAGGACGTTTAAATAACATGTTGGCTAAAGCTTCCCCTCATTCTTTTTTTTAGAATTAAAAGACAGGTTAGCTGAAAATCGCGGACTGAGTGGCACTGAGAAAAATGAGAATTTGCGCATTTTTGCAGGAAATGACGCTAATGTGCAGAATTTTCTAGGCCTTTCAATGCTTTTTCTAGTTGTACTGATGAGGCGTCATAGCTTCTCACTTGTAAATTACTTGCATATACTATTCGTGGTTACTTCAACAGTTCTTTTGTACTTCGTTGAGTTGAAAATGACTCTTAGTATTTTGCCAGTTATTCACAATTTTTAACTGCAAACAATGGTTTGCAAAGTTCCAAAGTAAAGAGGCTGAGTGTACACGCCCATGTAGCTTTGGAATCCGAATAAAGTGAAATGGAATTTTAACTGAGGGTGGGGGGGAGACGGAGGTAAGGGGAGGTATGATGGTCAAGATCCCGGCAGCACATTGCCGCCAAGTATATGGGCTGCTTGCTTATAAACACATTGTAATTCTGTTTCTGTACTTCCCTCTAACTGTTCTGTGTTCTTTTGTTGTGAGTGATAACAAAGGCGCAAGGTTTTGTTCCTTCTAACCTCATTTAAATGATTAAATATTTTTGTTTGGCATTTGGATAATCGTTAAAATGCAAAATATCTCTTTATTACGCAGAGAAAAATATACTGCGTAACGTAATGTGAATAACTGCTTTGTTCGCAACATTCTGGTAACCCAAATGCTGAATGAAGTAGATGCTTAAACGTTGTTTTGCAAATTTGCTTTATAAAAACGCATCATACCTACATGTTTACATTATACCGCCTTAAATGCATTTGTCTTTCTGTCGTCTGTCAACTTTTTCGGTTTTACTTTCAATTTTTCAATAGCTTCAGCTTCAAAACATAAAAAGCTTAAGCTGCAATACATAGTTAGAATGTAATTCACCGCCTGCACCCCAATTTCTGGCTGACTCAGATTTCCAATATATATATATATATCAGCGGAATTAGGAAGAAAATAATATGAGCCTGCTATAGTTTCTCATTCATTTTCTGGAACCTCGTCTTCGTCATTGAAATGATATTTTTGATCCCGTCATGCCGTTTCATTTCATCCCAAAAGAGATTCATTCTTTTCTTTGCTCCAACTCAATTGTAAACTTTGTTTTATGTTGTGATTGTCATTTGAATGCTACAATTGCAGGCCGATATCTGGAGTTTGGGTATAACAGCGATTGAGTTGGCAAACGGCGAACCACCTCATTCAGACTTACATCCGATGCGTGTTCTATTCTTAATTCCAAAGAATCCACCTCCCCAACTTACAGGCTCACAGTGGTCACGAACATTCAAGGATTTTATTGAACTTTGTCTCAATAAGGATCCAGAAAATGTTAGTTAGTAATTTGTGACTGCTTATATTCAAATCTATGAAACTGATTAATTCGTTTGGTTAATGTATTTGTCGCTTTCGAAAAGACGTGAATTATGTTGCCAACTATTCTTCAAGGTTTATGCTAAAATTTATTTTTCAAAATAGCGGTATGTGTTCATCTTTATTAAAGACTGGAATCTCTGCGGCTGAATTGTTTGTGAAAGAGTTTATATGATGTCCAGATCAAATTACTACCCGAAGTTTTTGAGGTGAAAGGTTGTCAGAGTGAGGGGTTTAGCTGGAGCTGATAAGTGATAAAGAATTGAAAGGATTTTATATTTCAAACGGTATAGAATCATATGGTCTATAGCCAGCGTCTATCAGTTGTTTTACGGTGAACGAACTGAGAGAGAAAGTCTTCTCTTTTGTTTGCCATTTTTTTTTTTTTTTTTTTGTAATTCTCAATTAAGCAATATTAATGTTCAGCCAGTTTCTTAAAACATTTACGCAATGCTTCCCAGTGAACTTCTGAAAGGAACTTCAATTATTTTAAGAGGCCATCGGCAAAGGAGTTGCTGAAGCATGCATTTGTTCGTCGTGCCAAGAAGAACAGCATTTTAATAGAGCTAATTGAAAGGAGTGCCGAATACAAGGCTCGTCTTGGTCCAAGTAGTGATTCCGATCAAGATGATGATCTCGACAGTAACCATGGGTATATATTTTACTTACTTTGTGTATTCTTCATAAGAAATCATATAGGGTAGCATGTTGGACGTGTCGTAGCTCCTACTAATAGATGTTTTTTTAGAGAATTTTCACCCGTTTTTAGCGATGTTTTTAGTGGTTTCACAGAAGAAATACAAGCTTTGAAGTAGTTTCGGTGGAGGAAGAAGGGTGAAGGAAGGAGTTCGCCACGGAGTTTTAACCTGTCCATTACTTGCTAAATAAGTTAGACTTCGTTCGATGGGGGTCGTTATTAACTGTCTTGCCAATTGAATTGGCATATTTAGTAGGGTTTCTTCTAGCGGCCATTCGCTCGAATACCCACCATGTTTGACATTTTCCAACTGGTATAAGAGTAAATACTAATAAATGCTTACTCTGTGGTGGTATAATTCTCCGGGCATGCGATATGAGACAGTAATTTTCGAGTTATTTGAAAGATTAGCCACGGGCACTTGGTTTACATAAGCGGCTGAGGGAAATTTGTTGTGTTATTTTACGTCTATTTTACTATTTTTTTTTAATTTTAGCACTAATGACTGGGAATTCACCACTGTTCGTGCTCCTCAAAAACCGAGCATTTCGGATCAAGAAGCCGATAACCAGGATACTGTGCGTGTTCGACCGAGTGTGGGTGTACGTGCACCTGTTGTAGCACAAAACTCGAGGAGACGTGATTCAGGCGCCAATGGGCGCGAGCCGAGTCCAGACGGAACAATTGTCAGCAGAAATAATGATCCGGTAGGTTTCTTTGACCAGCACATTTACTCATTTGATGTCATTGATTGGTAATGGAATAGAAATTACTCTTTATAGCTCCCGAGTTTGAATGCTCCAAGACGATTTCGTTTATGAGGAAATGTTGAAGTGAGTGTTCTCGAACCCTTGGCTATACAAACTGGGAATCCTCAGTTCCAAATCGGCCTCCATCGAAGACGAAGTTCGCTGATGGCCCCGGAACATAGCGTCCGCTGAAAACTTCCATCTGTAAATTTACTGATACCCTCTGTAGAATCTCTTACACACATAAAAACGTTGAGGATCAGCCAATTTTGATGAAGGGGATCCTCGAATTCGTTATAGAAGCTGAGAATCCAACCAAAGGTTCGAAAGTAATCTTTAATTTTTGTAAGGACGCTTGCGGAAAGAGAACTAACCCTAATAAATACTTTAATGTTCCCTTCAGCACTTCCTCAGACCTTGAATTATGGAGACCGTCAGAACATTCCAAGGACTATGAATGTCATTTCGCTAATGAGTGAGAGAATAGGAATTACTTAAATCTGGTAGGTAGCAGGTGGTTGAATTTTACGCTCGACAAGAAAGTGTCTTATTGTATCGAGTGAATTTTATGGAGATTTTGTTGCATCGTACGCATTTGCCTGGATAACGTAATGTTCTTCTACATTTAATTCTTTTTATTGCTTAATATGGATGGTTCTTTGATATTTAGTTGTTATAATTTCTTCTACTAATTTCAACAGAGGTGTTTCTTGATGATTTCATGACCATCAATGATGATCGCATGCACCTTTCGCGAAGTCTTCAAGTAATAAACTTTTTGCAGCGAATTGCACAAATTGCTTATGAATTGCGTCAATCATCAATTCGCTCTTCTAATGTGCCTTATAAATCCTCTTCGGGAATGCAATATTCAAATGTGATCGGTGGCAGTTCATCACAAATCGATACGCTTAGCTCACAGGCGATCAGTAATGCTACTACTATTGCAGTTGCATCACCGACAAGTTCACCTGTTTGTTTCTGTTTTGTTTTTTTTCCTTTTTTTGGTTTAGAACTTAAGCGTCATTCGAAGCGGGTGCTTTGAGATGTTTGATTCTTTTTTTTTGGATTGGGGAAGGGTTATGTTGGCATGATTACCGTTATGCAGCTCCTTCTATGGTGTAGGCGTTGTTGACGCCAGTGATAATAAACAAATACCTTATGTTCCTTTGTGGTCAGCTTGTAGCTTTTGAGGGAAAGGAGCGAAAATATGCGCATATTAGTGGGCGCTGAATAGTTTTGTTAGCTTTATGAATTGAGCTTGTAATTGAAATAAAAAGCTTTTAACCGTTACATGTTTCCAAGTGGATTGTTGCATCTAAACGAAACGACTGCGGTGGTAGAGATGATAGAACATTAGCCCGATAATTTGAGATTTCAAGGTTCGGGTCATGTAGCTATTTCATCTTTTCATCGGCCAGTTATCCACATTTTCCTGTTTCCTCAGAGTTGTATTGCCTCCTAAGAAAACCATTGCAGTGATTATTACTAAGGATCTGCCTCTTTTTCAGCTCACTTGATCTGCTGAATGGAATATGCTTGTTTCACCAATATAGAGAGTCATGCACAAGCTCCAGAAATTAGCATGCGATTTCGAGTGGTTTCCTTGCGAGTGAAATGCTCTCGGAAGAATCTAAAGGAGTGGTATAATCGAATTTGGTAGCCGTTAATTCATGGTGTTTACAGACCTCATCGTTACATCGACGACAGATATCGGTGAACGCAGCAGCCTCTATGGTACCACTCGCACAAGCTCGTCATTCGCATATTTCCGTGAATGGTTCTGCACCGTATGGTACTTCGAACGGACGCTCTACGGCTTCTGCTATTCATTCCTCAGAGAATCATTACCAACCATCATCGTATGCGAGTAGCTCATCCTCTGTTCCCGAATCTCAACAAGACGCTTATGAGCCGCGACGGAAGGTTAGTTTACATGAGAATGTAAGCTTGCGCGGCCAAGTACCCTCATGTATTCTGTTTGTCCGAAAACCAGGCAAATAGAGTATATGAGGACGGCAGTTTTAAGGGAATGTTATCTATCAGTTAGCCCCCAACGTTGCAGTTTAATCCACCAGCCCTTCGGTTACTAAAAATTAAAGTTACACATAGTATGATGTTTTCATGGAATGCAGGGATTAGCTTGAAGTACGTGGTGATGTTGTTGAGGAGGGAACGTATAACATTCAACACTAGTTGCCCTCGAACACCTCGTTGACCTGATCGTGAAATTGTTTTTTTTTTTTTTTGCGCTCTTTATGATTGACTCGACTGAGGGTGGAGGCGGCATCATCAAACCGTGTACAGATTGTCATGAGCAGTTCTTAACACTCATTTATTGTTATTCAGAAAATATTGGTGAAAGGTTTGCATCTCATACTAATAGATTATATCAGCGAGATTGCTCGATTCTCCATCAAATTGGCATTTGATTTTTTTTTCTTTATCTGTAAATGAATGAGAGGGCACATTTGTCGTTCTGCCTCTCTCTGTGTCAGCCGGTTTGCTTCTTCGGGACGTGCAAGCATACCACCAACGAAGAGTTTCCATACATATTGACTGATAAGATGTGCTGCAGTATTGATGCTATGGCATATTTGTAGGGTGCGTTAGAATATACACTGCTGCCGGCATTAGATAAGCTGGCACGAACACGACATTCGGGTGCCGACTTGGATGCAGTGGCAATGGCGTTGAAGCATGCCGAAAGGAACTGTCCGGGAGTGTGTGACCAGTTGCTCGTTGAACTGCTCACTACGATCGCTTTCCCACAAGCTACTGAGTCCGAGTTGCAGGCCGCCGTTGAGCGACTTACGACGTTGGTTTTACTCTTTGCAGTGCTCATATACAGTATCATTCACATAGGACATGACATCTGCATTTGTGGGACCAGCTCCTTAAGTATCTAGTTGCAGGTTGTTAGGTGGTCGTTCTTCCTTTCATTTATAATTTATTTTACGATTAAATAAAGACGTTTGTTTAAAATATGTGCGCTAATGAGTAAGTTGTTGTCGGTTCATATAATAGTGAGTGAAACTAATACATAATAGTAAAAAGAGCAGCCTGTATCGTCTAAAAAACTCTCAAAAGCGCAATCCTTAATTTTTCATTTAAAGATGCAAATTTCAAATTGCTTCGATGAATAAGGGCTTTAAAAAAATGAACAGAGGCAATTCTGTGACTCATAAATTTCCGTATTATTTTAGCAGAGCTGTCGGATTTTAAGGTGCTTCACAAATTCGGCCAAATTCTTTCCGAATTGAGCACGTCACGGCCTTCCAAACCTCTTTTCGCTCCTGTATTGCATACCAAGCAAATGGAACTTATTCGGAAACGATATGTCGCTAGCCTATGACAGCCGTAGAATAAGCAATACTAGTTTCGGCGACAGAATCGTTAGGGAGTTCGCCGACGTCATGTGATGGAGTTTTATTTAGCTTATGGAGTTCATAGTTCTTCGAGTTTGATTTATAAAATTTGTATTTTTTGCAGCAAATAAGCGACGCAAGTCATGGGAAACATCTTTAATTCTTTCCATGTTTTCGAATGTTTCTAACATATTTCAGACGGCCTACTTGAAATGGATCTCCCTGATGAGCTGTATCATCGGTCATTGTTGTTGTTGTCGTCGAATATTCGAGCAGGGCTGCTATTTCGTTGAGCTGGTTGTATTATCGAAGCCTATTGTTAAGTGCTTCGTTAATGGTGTTCTAATATTTTGCCTTCTTTGGTTTTTGTCTTATATATGCCTTCTGAAAATAATTTTTTTATTATCATCTTTTTTTTAAAATTATTATATGTATTTTTCTTCGAAAATTGTCCGTCTATTGCAGCATTTTAGCACTGCCAAGCAATAGAGGCTGTGAAAATGCCAACTATGTTTTGTGCACTCTGTTCTTTTCTCTATGTTCTTTCTTCTTCCTTTATCTTAAGCATTTGGTAAATTCGTTTATTGGTGTGCTGAATGTATTGTTTTGGGGGATATTGAATTTTTCTGCAGCTTTCTTTCTGACAGAAAGAATGCATATCCCATAGATTATTCACGATTAGGTGGGCTGACTGTCGTCTGGGAGGAGGGGTGAAGGGATGCATTTGCAAATGCTCGAGAAATAGTGATGTTTCATAGCAAAGCATTGCATCATGCATAATAAGAGGATGGACTCTGACCTAAGATCATTGTGCTTTTCCATGAAGTACATGAAAAAGAAGTGAAGAATTGAATAGAGCACTCGTCTTCCATAGTGTAAACGGTTTTTTTAGAGCAATTTGCCAACAGGATTGGGGACGTTATGTGCAATTATGAAAGATGACTCTTCATTCCCATTTCCTCACTTTAAAAATGTATTCTCAATGAATATCGTCTTAATGAAAACAGTAGGATTGAAAAGTGGTTTTTTTTTCCTCAGAGCGTCTGTTATTGGACGCCGATGGCGATTGTTCACTTCAAAATTTGCTTTGGGAGTATGCTTGGTTCATCGAGTTTATTTGGTCGAGAAAGAGCAACTTTCGTCATCGCTTTCATAACCAAAAATTTGAGTTGAAGAAATGTGAAGGAACACTTTGAAAGAGGATGGATGAATAGTGGTGTTCGGGTTTATTTCCACTAGCTTTATGTGTAATGGGGGCCTTGTTGCATTGATCGCTTGTGCAACTGATTTCTATACCACTTATCTGCATGTCGAATATAAAGTTCACCTCTCCGTTAATTATTTGATGGATTTTTATGCAAATATTTGAGAAGGGTGTGGATACAATTGGGCATGATTTATGTTGATTATTTTTTGATCCTTCTACTCTGTAATCGATGAAAAATATGGTTATTGCGGGAGGGAAATGCTTATTTGATTGGTGATTACGTAATCGCCAATGCTATTTTGGGAATGATTGATTTACGACGTTTCAGTTGTAATTTATATTTTGAACATTAGCATCGTATATTTTAAAGCGAAATTTCTATAGAACGTGTTTGATATTGACCAAATTTCTTGGACGCTTTATGTTTGTAACTAGCTAATTCCCATCGAAGAGGGAAATCGATTTGGAAGCATTATTAATAGTATTACAATCGGCCTATTATGTCGACATGTCATGCTTATTTTTTGATGTCGAATGAATTTAGTTCGTTTCATAACTTCAGATTTGTATTACTTACTAATTGATGGCATCGTTATTTGTTTCAGTGTTTGTATGTGTGGTGGATGGAAGTAATGCTTGGTTGGGGGGAGGGATTGCAACAGAACCTCATCGATCAATCCATTGTTTTGTATGTTTATCTCATTCATTCCTTAAGTATGAGTTAATTGAAAGAACCACTATCAATGCTTTTCAGAGATGGCATATTTATTTTGTTATAAAAGAGGTTTGTGAAGTGTAATGCTGCATATTGCACTGCTCGAATCTTTAATTAACTCATCACTGAACATTACTATTCTATGTTTCACTTTAAAATTGCCTATAAATATATGAGATAAAGTGTTTGTTGAGTTGCGTAATAAATATTCATATGGAAGTATCACAGTAATTTCCCTATGGGTTTAGTGGCATATGGGGAGAGGAGAGATGGGGTAGAAGTGTTAGCGGGTTCAAGTTGTTGTATGGCTTATTTGAGTGTTGAGGGAAAACTTTCATCACTGATTTTTGCTTTCATCACATTGAACAGGTAGGTTGTGAATGTCCGTAATTCCAGTGTTGTATGTCGGAAATGATATAACACGAAAAATATCTTTCTTTCGGGACGTTCTGAGGTCGAATGACTGATAAAAGCGAACGTCGACGCATTACGGTCTTGTTTTTAATAAAACAAACCATTAATTCGCAATAAAGAAAGCATGGTATTGAACGTCCAGCAAAATATGCAAAGAAACCACAAAAAAATCTGTGACTATAATGCATGCAGTCATGTATTCAACTCCCACCTTTCCTCTGTCCACAAGAAAATTGCAGAGATCATGAGGAATGAAGATGTGCGGAAATGCAGCTATGAATATGCGGAACTAAACTAAGTATAATAAGTTGCTACCGTCAAGCAGCAGATATCACGGCCAGATCGCACTACTGTAAGCAGCGCTTAAAATACGACAAATCGCCCGAGCACAACGACATTAAATGGTGAGGATTTCCAAATGGGAACGATACGGGAAGGCAGATGAATTGTGCACGTGAACTCGATTCGCTAACTTCCTTTCAATTTGAAGAGGGTGTAGCATTGGGCGTAGCGCAAACTTTGTAAGAGTGAAAAATACTTTCGAACTAATTCTCTGAACTTTTTTGCGATCTTGAAAGATAATGCAGAATATAAAAGACGGATGTAGAACATACTAGTTTCTACGATACTAAGAGGCTTTAAATCAAAAATGCGAACACGTTGCTCATAAGCTTATTAAAGGTGTCAGATCCAGTGGGATATTTTCGCGTGCAGGTTCATCAATTAAACTATCCGAATCCATTTATTATTTTTTTATTTACTTAATTATTAAACACTGTCGTTTTGCTCTATAGAATTCTGACTTATATGAAGGCTTATTTCTTCAACTACTATCGCACTGAAGGTAACAGCTAAGGTCGAAATTCATATTCCGTAACTAAAGATGTCTATGAGGCCTTAAACCACATCTGAAATCTTCACTAGAATATCAACAACGTGAATACTGCCAATCTTTTAAGCTCTGTATATACAAGATTGGATTGGCACAGAGTTCCCTTCTCGTCTATAGTTATTGGTACCAACGAGACTCTATTCTTTAATACGGGTACTGGTTTTATCCAACAACGAATCCTATTACTAGAAAGTTGCTTCTCTGAGAATTCGATTGAATCATTCAGCCAACCACAAGTTAACGATCTCGTTCACAACGTCATACATGAAAGTTAAGTTTGTTTTGCTGGACATGTTTTCAGACAATCGGCAGTCGCAGTGAGTGATAACACTAGCTTCGAGATTACAAATCTAACCCTATCACCCGCAGAATATTTATATCTCAGAGTGTGAAAAAATCCCTCCGCTACTAATGTGTGCACAATGTTGCTAATTCTGCTGACACAGCAATTCTGCTGATACAGTGAATAAATTCAGCTAAAAAAAAGGTTTCATGTGCAAAACTTTTAATATTATTATGTTACTTTTCAGAGGCGTTTGTGTGAAACCGCTTAGTAAAAATTTCTACCCCATATCCAGCTATTACATTCACTTCACCACAAAAAAACTGCTTTAGAACTTGTTGCACAATCTTTCCCATCTCTGCCCTTCCTGTCCAACTACCCATCAAGCATTTTCGATTCATTTTCCGAACTACCCACTAATTTGCATCTCAACCTTCGTGTGGCTCCTACTTCTATTTACATATATAACATAGGCTTAAACATGATTAACTGTTAGCAGGATGTCTTGCTTAATTGTGTCATATAACAACATGGTATCGGCAGCTTCTCCTTTCAGAAAGACTCATTGTCGATGTGTGGTACGGTATGCTGCGTATTGTGGTTGTTATTTAAATATATGATGCCTGTTTTGCAATAAATTATCGTTAAGCAACTCCTTCAACATAATCATTTATATACAATTTCAACCTTTATCTTAGAAAAAATCACTTACAATTGCATTTTATAAAATAAGAACACTCTAATTGTCAACATTATTGTGCTTCAGACAATTTTTATTATTTCCTCTTCAATCGAATTTTTTCTAGGACGGATTGCAAATTTTTTAAGCGCCAACTTTCGCAAACCTCAAAATTCAATAGAGTTGCTTTCAAGCTTATTATCAAAGCAATTTTCCAAAAAAAAGTTGCCGAAAATTGCAACCACAGGCAACCTTGTGCTCTTTTTCTATTTCTACGGTTTCCACGGCCTCTCAGGTTGCAATATTCCCTTATCATTTTTGCTGTCCTCAGTTGTCATTTTATGCTTTTTTTTATTGTTTTGCTTTATTGCCAGCTATAATTATCAGCTGCGAGATAATTTCACTTTTTGATCTATGTTATGCCGACTTCACTTTGAATGCTTACTCCTATAGGACAACTTTGACGCCAAAAAGTAACATAATGATGCAAAATATCCGCCGAATTTCCGGTCATATANTTATATATATATATATATATATATATATATATATATATATATATAAGCTATCTCTTATAAAACTGCGTTAAACGCATAATTTTTGATCGTCGCTCCGATGAACTGAGAGAAATTCTTAGAAGATGCTCTCTTGTCAACTTTCATCGTTACAATTCATATATAAAGGTTTAAGATGAAGTTACACTTGAACTATAGTTGTTAGAGATGAACTGACTGTCAGCAATAGCTTTTCGACATCGCATCTAAACATACAATATTTAAGCAAGCAATTCGATTGAGAAACAACGGCTCTTCATTAGAAAGAGGGGGGGAAGGAAAGAGAGAGAAGGGGAGAGAGAAAAAGAGAAAATGTGTTTGTTTTGGCCTTTTGGGTCCATTTTTTACTATCATTGAAAGTGACCAATCAACTATTCAGTTGTTGTAAGGGCTTTCGTTCTCATCTACTCAACTTATTTTGTTGACATAACCATTTAAAAGACATCTTTCTTCACTAGTCTACATTGCTTTAAATGCCTCACTGAACGTATCGTTAAAGCGCCGTCCTGCGTTGCATCACAAGTGAACTGACCAACTGCAATGGTCACTTAAATAGAAGTGGTTTCGAATAGGAATATTATCAGATTCTCAATTTATATTCTTTTTTTGTTGGCTATTAGCAATATGAGTAAAGCGTTTAAGGAATATAAATGCAAATTATTATTCATTTTTCACAGCAATTTTTTTTAAATTTGTTATTTAGTATAATAATGGTAATATGTTGCTTTGTGAAATACTTTTCTAAACCGATGCGCTGATGATTGAGCTTGACAATTTGCAATGTAATGCTTCAGTTACAGTTTTTCAATAAAGAAATATTTTTTTGAATAAATTTGCTTTTGAATATGAGAACGAATGGATTGCAGATGAAAAAGTTCTCCAGTCAAAAGTGTCAATATTTGCTCAAAATTATTTCTAATTAAAGAATCATTTTTATTAGTAAAATTGTTATCATTGGTATTATTGTATTTAGTTAAGCGTCTACTTAGCTATTACGATTCAGTTATCTGTAATGGTTGAAACTAATTGATATTCACTACAACTGAAGGAGTTTTAAATTTTCATAATTTGTATAATGAGGATAAAATGCTCATGCACGAAACGCTTTTCTACAACTTGTGCATTATTGATCAGATTATTCGCTTGATAACTAACCATGTAAAGTTTCAATTTGGGTCTTTCAATAACTCTAATACTATTCAAGAAACCTTTTATTCAACTATTGTTTTCGGCCCACTGCATCAATAATTCCCACGAATGCAGCAGTTGAATATAACATATTATCTTTATGATTACCTATATTTTTTAATGCCGTTTATCTATGCAAATTTTTGATAATATATTAATTGACATACAACATGTAACGTAAGCGCTGACTTGAAGTGATAGCAATATGCAAAAATTTGCAATCACGTAAACATTGCATTTGCAATGAACGTTGCAATGTATTTCAGCGAATGCGTGAATAAACTTACATTGAACTAGATGGTTTCTTGATTTTATTTTACGATGACAAAAAAATTTGGCAAGCCTCCAATTATAAAGCTCTACAGTCACAATAATCGTTATAAATCTTTACTTTTTGGTTGACTGGAATATACAGGGATAAATGAATCATAGAACAAAGAATTTTTCTCAGCTCAGAATTAGCGATAAACATATTTATGCACAAATATTTACAATTGGAGATGTTTGTTGGAGGGTTGTCTGCTGACCATTTACCTACAAAACAAACAACAAACCAACTATTAATGTTATATTTGAATAGAGCAATAGTTTGAATAAAAATTTGCTTCATTAACATTAAAGTGCTGTTGAAATGATTTGAACATCGAAAGGTAACATTAACTAAATAAAAAATATTTGAGAAATTAAATGCTAAAAGGTTCTAAAAATATATCAGAAATTAAATAGAAAAATGCTCAAAGTTCTTACAACATAATATTAACCCAAGTTTTTTTATTGATTTTCCTTCTTTCTTATGTGCTATGAGCTGTGTCCATAAGCATTTGTACGTTGTATATGTTATATAAATAGAATTGTTGCGTTAATTAAACAGAAATTAACTGAAAATTTATGTATGATGGATAAGAGTTCTTTGTTGCGCTTTTTTTCAGCGTAGAAAAGAGAACTTCTCTGATTGCTTTACTACCATTGTTGAGGGAAGTGGAAAGCACAACAAGACAATGCAATCGTATTTCATTTGCTATTTTATTCTCATTACGATGGTGAGTGCTCAGCAAATTAACCAAAACATCGAGGAATATTCACAGGTTAATAAACCAACCATTCAGATATTCACTCTTTTCACAATCTCTCTTTGTTTACCTTCATAGCTGCCAATTTTCTAGTCAACTTGTCAAACGATAACCAAGCGCTCTTTCATAAATGCGAATCTTTTATATGCAAATATATAACAACAGAAACAAAATTTTTACATAAGATGAGAAAAAGTGCTTTTTCCAATTTTTAGAGATTTTCTGTGTTTATTCAGAAAAAAAATGATTAGTTGGAGTTTTCTCAACGTTTGTTGCGTTTATAAAAAATAAGTCGAGAAGCATGTCAGTGCAGCTGGCACGATATGCGGCGCTTTTCTATTCCACCCACATCACTAAATGATTTTTTCTAGTTCCCTTTGGAAAATAATGTAAGCAAAACAATTCCTTTATTTCACTTGATGTGGCTGTTATAAAAATCCTCCACGAAATATTCATCTTTCCTCACTTTAGCCTCGACTGGTGCGAATATACGCATACTTTTTGCTAACCTTAAATGCCAGTACATTCCTGCGAAATTGATGGACCAAAGTAATATGTGGTTTGAGAAATGAACTTATAACTCATTATCCACCCACCATATTCTGCAATTTTGGTTTTAGTGATTCCCAAGTTTAAAGTACCGAGTGGACGAGCAGGAAGGCAGGCGGGCAGCTAGGCAGATAGGCGGACGGATGGGAGCAGATATGACACGACTATGAGGGACTATAAAACCAAGGATTTGGGAACTAGGATCGTAAGTTCATTTATGGTTCTCATTGAATATTTTACAGACAGCATCACGAGAGGGGTCACTTTCGTATGCGCGAAATACGGTGCTGCCAATTGCATCTTCCGGCAGTATCGTCAAGACGGAAAACAATCGAGAAGTGGATACTGGATTGTACAATTCATTTGCCACATTGATTTCAACGTACACCGCACAGCCTAAAAAATTGATTACTTAGAGTTTTCTCAAGGTTTGTTGCGTTTACGAAAAATAAGTCGAGAAGCACGTCAGTGCAGCTGGCACGATATGCGCTTTTATATTCTACTTACATGACTAAATGATTTTTTCTAGTTTCCTTTGAAAAATAATGTAAAAGCAAAACAATTCCTTTATTTCAATTGATTTGGCTCTTATAAAAATCCTCCACGAAACATTCATCTTTTCCCACTTTAGCTTCGGCTGGTGTAAATATTCGTATACTTTTTGCTAACCTAAAATGCCAGTACATTCCTACGAAATTGATGGACCAAAGTAGTATGTGGTTTGAAAAATGAACTTATAGCTCATTATCCACCCACCATATTCTGCAATTTTGGTTTTAGTGATTCCCAAGTTTAAAGTACCGAGTGGACGAGCAGGAAGGCAGGCGGGCAGCTAGGCAGATAGGCGGACGGATGGGAGCAGATATGACACGACTATGAGGGACTATAAAACCAAGGATTTGGGAACTAGGATCGTAAGTTCATTTATGGTTCTCATTGAATATTTTACAGACAGCATCACGAGAGGGGTCACTTTCGTATGCGCGAAATACGGTGCTGCCAATTGCATCTTCCGGCAGTATCGTCAAGACGGAAAACAATCGAGAAGTGGATACTGGATTGTACAATTCATTTGCCACATTGATTTCAACGTACACCGCACAGCCTTGAGGAATACAGTATTGTATGAAGCCGATCTCTCACTTTTGCCTCGTTGACTGCGGACTTTTTCTCGATAAAAACTGAGGAAAGACGTCATACAATGAATGCTTCTGAACAGCTGCTTAACAACAATGAGATATAATAAATTGCAGACGCCGATACCTTTCTCGATCCCTCCATTGATGCCAATTCACACGTTGCCACCAAGACAAATTACGGATGTACCACCGACAGTACGGCCTCATGTCATTCTGCAACAGTTAACAACT
The DNA here is from genome assembly GCA_006503575.1 of Baylisascaris schroederi. NCBI lineage: Eukaryota > Metazoa > Nematoda > Chromadorea > Rhabditida > Ascarididae > Baylisascaris > Baylisascaris schroederi. Next base: position 958,819 of record QEWY01001069.1, read on the forward strand.
GCAGCAGCTGCAAGGACTTCTTATGCTATTAATTTCTGCAATACGGTAATAGTCCTTTTTGCCGAATTAATGATATGAGGGCCATTTCAGCGCACATATAATAATGGTTGAACGAAAATGTGCTGCTTTTGATAGATAATAACCCCATAAATTCAAAATTTTTGACCGGTTAAGTTCTGTATACTATTCATAGGATAACGAAGCATTTTGGTTTTTTATGAGAGTAATAAATCTGTACTGTATAGCTGAAGTGCTTTAAGTTGATTACATTCTAAAGAATAATTGTGAAAAGTTCAACTATTCCGGTAGACTATTACCTACTTGATGAAAAATTCTTAAAACAGCGATAAAATTATATGAAACTATTTGTAATTAGTAGTAAAAATTGAAGCTAGAGATTAATGATGAATGAATACGTAGAGTTTGAAAACATTGCCCATAATGCAATAAGAAAAAACATCGATTATAATTATTGCAATGATATTCTCATCATAATTCATTTCATCCGGAAAATTTCAGGACGAGTTTTCCGACAGTATGTTGGCACAGTATGGCCTCCAAAGAGTGGGCAATTTCGTGTGGAACTCATCATGCTCGGAGATATTCTTTCAATGCTCGTTCAGAGAGACATATTTGTTGAAGTTGGTTAAAATTTTTTAATGCAATCTATATAATCAGTTATATGGGTGTAACTATTTGCGTTCACTGTTAAGTACACTGACGAGTATATAGTAAAATAGCTATTGACGAAGAATGAACAGAGTAATTGGTACGTTGTCGATAAAGTAATGGACAAGTAATGGATATCCAATCCATCAAGGCCAGGGATAGGTCAGGGACTAAGGTAAAATCCATCTAATAAATTTCGAAAAAAAGGAACAACAGACGAAGCGTGTGCAGCAACTATCCTAACAAAAATAGAAACAGTACGATATATATCGATTGCAGGTGTCCAAGTCCAATACAAGCGTTCGACAAGAATATTACTAATTGCAATTTCAAACGAAACATGCCAGAATGTCCTGAATATGATCAAGTGCTTCACTGTGGTATGTTACTTTCGTATTGAACAGGGAAAACTTCTGGCCTTTGATGTGCTATAATTTTAAATGAAATCTTAGAATTTTCACCGCAATATAAAGAAATTTCAATTTATACAAAAGTGAAAAGAACTGCTCTGCGTATTTCCAACAAAAAACGAAGTTTTGGGATATTCATCAACCTCTTTTCTCCCGCATCAATCAAAAAACGAACGTTATTGATGTTTCTCATTCGACATATGAACTCTTTTACAAATTTTGCAGCGATTGCAAAGCACTGTTCCGAAAATGAATTCGCATGTTGTGCAATGCCACAGAGATGTATCCCTATAAGACGACGCTGCGATGGACATGCAGACTGTGCGGATGGTGGTGACGAGAACAATTGCCGTTAGCAATTTTTATATTCTGCTATGAAGCCGTCAATAACGACGAACGGGCAATTAAGTGAACAATCGCTCGATTATTATCTTAGAGAATACTTAAATTTATTTGCTGATAGGATGATTAACTTAATGATTGCTAAATTATTCCAAAGAAAAAATGCAAATTTAGTTGATAAGGTAACCAAGAACAATTCACATTGTAAATAACTGGTTAGCCGATATAGACAAATAGAGACAGCGCAATTATTGCATAGAGTATTAGATATCATGCGTTGCAATGTGCTATATTGAAAAAGAAAATTTTATTTGTTGCCGAATATACTTACTAAAATCAACATAACGATCGAGGAGGAGAGATTACAACCAAGCCAGTGAACTTGAATGAAACTGTCACAAAAGTTAGGTGACAAGACGGCCAATTCCTTACTAATTCTTGAATAGTTTCACTTCATAGTTGGTTATTTTAAAAAACCGCTTTTTCCTATAATTAAGGAGCCATATGTACACGTAAGAATAGTTAAAAACTGACAAGTGATGCATAAGTTCAAGATTTTCTGCGAAACGAAATGTAAATACAGCATAGATGTGTGTGTTCGGAAGTGGCATTCTATAAAATACGGCAGGTAGAACGATTGCTTTCCCCGCCCATCTATTATTAATTCCACCATGAATTGTGAATAGTGTATATTCTAAAAAATACTGGTGAAGTGACGTGATTCTGAAGCAGAATCTAATCAGCAGCTGGCGATTAAAAAAGTTGAAGGTAAGAAGGTTGCACCGGCCATATTCTGCCCAATCTTATCAGATTTCACGAACAAATTGCATGCTCGTTTTATAGTAAGTACGCTCTCAGCTTCGAAGAAGTTTATTTATTTATTTATTTATTTATTTGTTTCACCGCAGTGAAGTGAGAAAAAACGTAAAAAGTATGTCAGTATGAACAGGCAAAGCTGCAAACAATAATTTGAATATTGTTTTAGCATCATGTGGCATTGCACAATTTGCATGCGTCAAAAGTGGTCGATGTATCGAGGCATCACAACGTTGTGATGGTATTATCGATGACTGTGCTGATGGTAGCAATATGGATGAAATTGGATGCACCAAAAATTCAAGTCTGTTTTCATAAAGAACATCACTATAGACCTTATAACCAAGCAGTGACTCACTCGAATAGAGTCACTGAAGTCAACGTCCATACTGTGTCCATCAAAAGAGTTTATTTAGTCCCGAGAAGGCTAAGAGTTCAGGTGGAGAAAAATTGAGAGTTGAACAAAGAAAGTTCAGGTCTTGTTTCGAAAATCTTTTCACCTGTCGGCAATGCATTCAATTTTCATTCACCTATTTCAATTTCATAAAAAAGTTTCGAGCAATAATAAGTCGCAAAATTTAGAGAATTTTCCCGTTCGAATACCTCAGAGTTGATTGGAAATTGATGGTTTTTGAAAAAATGGAAATTGAATTCATCACTAAATCGATTTCGTTCAAATTTTCCAAAGACAATGTATAAAATATTTTTGGCTTGAAAACAGTCATATCGATGCGAAGTCATCATAATAATTTCGCTCATGCAAAAAAAAAAAATGATTATAGGCTTCATAGCTTCTATAACCTTAGCATATTTTGTCGGTGAAGCAAATGAAAATAATTTAGTAATTTCGGAATTTTTGTGTTTTAATAATTTTTTAATATCTATTAGTTACTAGAATTCCTTACCAGCCGGTTGATCAATGATCATTTCAGCATGTGTGGGAAAATTTGTATGTGAAAGTGATCTATCGAAAAGCATTATGGGTGCGTTGAATTGTATCGACCCTTTGCTATACTGTAATGGAGTCAAAGATTGTCCTAATGGCGAAGACGAAATTAACTGCAGTAAGCTATTAAATTTATTTAGTACTGTAAGATTTCTAGCTTCTTTTCATCGCAAATGAAGTTTCGGTAGTGATGAGCCACAGTTCATTACCACGTAGGAGAAAAGGCAACGACAGCATGGTTTTACAAACATTACGAACGAACGTAAGCCATAGTTAGTGAGTAGTTTTAAGTGTTGTTTGAGACAATTGAGCGCATCTTTGGTTTCTTTGGAAATGGAAAATTTCCTTTGACAACCTAGCAAGGTAACTTGAAATTAAATGTCCCTGCTTATATGATCTGCTTATATGAAAGCCTCCACGGTATCAAAACTTCTTGGATCTTAAGCTGTAAATATTTGCAGAACGCGGTGAGACGCAACACTTTCTATGCGAGAATCAAAAAGAAAGTGTAGCGTTTCGACAATGGTGTGATGGACAGCAACATTGTTCAGATGGCTCTGATGAGAAATACTGTAAATGATTCAATAGTAATTGAATACTTTTTATTGAATATTCTAATTTATTTCATTGTTGTGTTCAGTGAATGTTGCCTGCAAAGGAATTTGAATAAACAATATTCAAGGGAAATATCAGCAGTTGAGGTGATACACCCAGAATGACTGCATAATTTCAATGAAATTTCAATAATAGTTCAAACAAAAACGAATGGATGATTTCATCGCTTTTGTGTAACTTTTCTGTTACCGTCATCCAAAAACTCGGCCAATTCAATCCTTTAACGGCAAATTTTAGAGGAAGCGAGGAAGGGGAGGTGGATCCACACATCGTTCTTGCATAATCGAGGTTGCACAAACGGACGCCTAAGCATCTTCGTTCAAATCTAAATAAAAGAGAGCCATGACAACCACATCTGTGAAATAACACCCAAATCCCTTCACTGATTCCAGCGTATCCTCTTTTGCTTCACGAATACCTCCTGTTGCATGGAAACTGATGGCGGATTTCACGGCAATAATTTCCAGTCGAAAGGAAATTGGAGTACGAAAAATTACAGTTAATTAGAGCAGGTGCAAGAATATATGTGGCGCAAGACTGCGGAGAAGCTGGGTCCATGCAGAAAATTACTTCCAGCGCTATGAGTGTTCTCAAACTTCATACTGTAGCATAATTTGAATATATATTTTTTAAATAACAATTGTAGAGATTCTTATGGTAATCTAGTAGTGCAGATTGCGGTACTGCTGCACAAGCTTACCAGTTGAGATTAGTTTCAGCTAGAGATTTACTGAAACTACGAAATATGCTGACTATAATGCACCCTAAAAGGACGGTTTTCTCTACGATATTTCATATGATCCGCCAACTTTGAAGGGAATCACGTAAAAACTTTGTTGCAAGTAGTAATTATAAGGAATCTCATCTGAAGAAGAATGTACATAACGCATAGAAAGTAAAAAGAATTAAGGAATCACAGAAATGTTATCAGCGAAGCGAAAATAATCTTTGAAAACGGCGAATTGAATCGCCAAAGAGTTGAACAATTTTCCCATTACATTTAATAACACTACAAAAACTGTTTTTGCCATCTTGCTGAATCTGTAGAAAACTAAGTGCTGTACAATGCTCTACTTTTTGCTCGTCTTTTTCGTAGACATAAATCTGATAGTCGAAGTTTCCATCATCTACAGTAATCAAATAGTAACTCATAGGGATGATAATTGAAATGTAAAGAAGTTCCTTCTGGAATCAACAATATTATTGAAGAACCATCATCGACAATATGAACTCTTTAGAGTATATCAACATTAAATACACGTCTGTTGATAGTTACCATTGAATTATCAAAACCATCATAGAAAATATACCAGCCATTATAATTTACAATAGAACAACCGATAAAAAATACTTCAAGTACAACTTTTAAAGACGTAATTCAGTCTCAATCTCTTATTAGAAAGAATCCAGAAAGAGCGGATTTTATGAAGATAAAAAAAAATGCGGTGAAAAATATGAACATCAGGAAAAGATTGTAAATGTTCGTGTGAAAAACTGTAAAAGGATTTCCTATTCTGGTCAATTACATAGCCCCATCTCCTTCATCAACTTGAAAATCGATAACGTTTTAATGCAATTTTCTTCATTCATGTAGGAGAATCTAGTAAAACATTCAGGCTTACAATGATGGACGCAAAATGCACTGCCTTTTCTTTTCTGATAGAGAAGGACAAACATATCTTACTGTCATTTCAGGTATTAGAGTACAGTATGCGAAGGCGACATAGAGATCACACAAATGGCGTCATATGCTTATATGCAACACCAGGAAAGATTGACCACAATAGAAAGGCATAAATTTAAACCCTCGGAGCAGATTGCAGCAAGTCCTTGATCAGAGACTCTCTTCCTCTCTCTCACCTCTTCACTCCTCTTACACATCCTTTTTTGACAAGGTAACAATAACATGCTGGTGTGTTCAAGTAATGTTCTTAATGGAAATCTTTGGTACGGAAGAGATTCCAAAGTTCGTCGACAAGTGTTTCGTGTCGGAATGACACACGAATATCGGGAACGTTCGTCCGTGACACGTCATTACCAAGCACTCCTTCTTCTTTGTAGTTAGGTCCTAACCAATGGATCTTCACCTGAAACACAATTTACGATCGCTGTTTTTCCCCCTCTATATCTGTACAAAGATTTCTTTGAGATCTGAAAAATTGCGCAGATGAAAGATGCAATGCACGGAAGCATAGTTCGCATCTGATTTTTGCAGCTACGAAGGATGAGGTGGAGGATAGGAGAAGAGGAACAAGAACATGATTTCTAACTACTGGCAAAGTCAGGCTTCAGAGTGTCGAAAAAAGCGCGACTCATCGTGCAGCCAGCAAGATAAAATTCATTCGAAATATATTAAGTAATAGAGCAGATTGGCATCACTGTTGGTATATGAGCTATGTAAAGATTCTATTAAATTAGACTGTGCTTTTATCTTTGCAATCGATTAAGTATCATACGCTATTTATCACGCGCTATACTTGCACTTATTTGCTTTAGTGCTGTGTGGGAGAAATGATTAAATTTCGTTTTTATGAAATCTTACCGCTGCCGAAGAGTCTCTTCTTTTCATTTCTGTTTTTCATTCTTTCCCCTCCCCATAAACTATCCGTAATTCTGATTTTTTTTTTTTTTTGAAAATTCAACGGACGTCCAGCAAAGGACACCGTTATTATCTCACTTTATTTTTGCAGAAATTTAACACCGCTAAAGTGCTCTTTGCCCCTTTGTTTCTCCAAAGTCTCTCCTCTGGAAAAAATACGCTACACTGCGTCGGGCGTTCATCTTAATCAACGACTCAATACACTCTGTACTTGTCATTCGCTTTGAGACAGCGTCAATCATCATCGATCACTATTACGGCCAATCAAATGAAGGTGATGTAACATTTTCTGACCAATATCTTGTAGATATATTGGGTCAGCATAAGCTAATATGCATATGAGAGGACCAAACTGAAAAGCATCATACTTTGTCTTCGAAGCCACTTTGCAGAACGCTATTCCTTGCCAGCTCACACATATCGCAGCTGCTTAGCTTCCAGACTTGTGCAGCGATACTGTACTCTTCCATAAGTGCTTCCTGCAATCACATAAGCAATTACGATATCTTCATGTTTGGTACTTACTGTAACTGGCATTCAATATCATCAGCAGAGGAAAACAGCAGAACGGTGAGATTAGAAATTTTATTTGTTGTTCTAATAGCATTGAAAATACGAACCGAACAAATGTTAGGAATCATAAGCAAAAGACTACCAACAAACAGACATACACATGCATATGCACAGAAACAACGACCTCGTATCGCAGCTCATTTGCAAGAACTGTCCCATATATTGAATGAAGTGTTTGTTTGTGATCTGCGTTTGAAAAAAAAATACTCTCACCGAAGATATTTCAACAAAGGCTACAAGTTACAAGAAAAAAACAACAAAAAGTGGAGCTAATAAAGAAAGGAAGATAAATAAAGAAATGGAAATGAGAAAAAAATTAAACGAAAATAATAAGCAATTAAGCGGTACCTTAGTGAAATGAAACTGTAATGGATCATCAGTGGACAACGATACGTTAAGGCCTTTCATATGAAATTCGGGAAGTGGATTACGATGATAACTGATAAATAACGAATTGTTGCTCAACGGTGACATCGCAATACCGATCTGCGCCAAATAGAAAAGATATTGCAGAACTGGTACCTTAAATACTGTTTAGATTTTCATTTGCATTAAAAAAAACGATTTCATATTTGACAAAAAAGCTGACGAGGATGCATTATTTGCAAAGAAAGTGACAAAATTCAGCTTATGGAACCCAAATTTCCAGTAATTCTTATGCAATCACGTATTCTTCCCTCCCCCTTTTCCTTCTGGTAAAAATTCGTCGAAATAAGGAATTGGTTAGGTGCCTCTTTAGTGTAACATCGCTTATAGATGATTCGATGTGAGAAGATGAAATCTCACAATGCAACGAAGATTCAGACACTCTTTTCACTTAGTGTTAATTAATTTGCGCCACATCCTCGGTGAATAATGCAACAGTTCGCAGACACTATTGATAAGAATTCACTCTAAAAGAAATTTATGGAATTTATGTGCATACACCAGCTGCGTTTTCATGGTTGTCTTATCAAAAAATGGCTAGCACTTTTGTCATTGGAAGCGATGAAGTCTAAAAGATGGAGATGACCGTTAATTTAAGGCAGCTTGCAGAATATGATAATTGCATGTCCAGAAAATATGTAAAGAGTGGCTTTTAAGCAAAATTCACCGTAAATCAGCACTTTTCTCATAAACACTCTCCTAGTGGAACGGACAGACTTCTACAGAGGAATCAGAACGAGAAGCCATGTTGAAAGGTTTATTCCTCTCCCATTTTATCTTAGTCAAGAAATCAACTGGATAGCATGCTCACTTCCGCGCTTCGTAAAATACGAACAGTTTTTACGCAGTCAAATGAGTTCGGTCATCTGTCAGTCGCAAAATTTCGTGAGGCCACTTGACTTCTTTTGTTGATTGCAAATTTTTGAAATGTTGAAAATTTTGAAAAAAATAAATAAATAGAACGAACTTTGCGTAAGAGCAACCCGTGTGCAATACTTTCGGAAAGAAGATAACCCGCAATAAGATGATTCACATGACCCGCTTCACCACAATGAGGTCGAAGCGAAAACGTATTAAGACCACGCTCTCTGAAAGTAGAAATATTTCTTTGCACCTTTCGTTTTACCGTGCTTCCCAGTAGCGAGATTCTATATGTTGAAACACTCGATTAACATTAAGAAAATAAGTAACGACATGAGACTTTTGAAAATAAGTAGTGACGAGTACGTTAAGGCCCCAACTCTACGATATGAGACTTTCAACATAAAATCTGAGGTCTATGTTCAACGATTTTTATTAAAAAAGACCACCGATATATTCCTTAGAGATGAGGAATACGAATCAAAGGAAGAAAGGGAAGAAGGAGTAAGAACGTTAGAGATCTAGAGTAACCTACTTTGACGTCATTTATATAAGCGGTTGATCCGGCTGGCTGAAATACAAAGGTACTTATCCGGTCAGCCTCACGAAATCCCTTTACAACTATCATCACTGCTTTCAGAAACACTAACTACACCTCTGCTTTAGTAGAGACAAAGAAATAGTCAAGATACAAATGCGCAGACACAAACCCTCTCTTCCTGAAATCCGAAAGAAATGGGAAGAATCACATATAACCGAGAAAATGATAATCAAAACACTCACCGCCTAAGCGAATTCAAAGCAGTCAAATTAGCATACATGTAGTAAAGATAATATTTATATGGCGGATTTTCAGGATCTGTATATTGATCTGGATCCGGTGTTGAGCGATCAAACTGCAAAATGGTCATTTACTATAACACTTGAAAAAATTTAGAAATAAGGGTACGAAAGGAACGATCAAATAACATTTATTATCAAAAGTTGATACATCTTTCATTTATTTGCAAAAATGTCGTAAATACTTAATTTCCGATTTCGTTATTATTTCTGGTCTAATTTCGCTGAAATTTCCATCACTTTCATCATCTACAAATTGATAGGCAGGTAAACTGAATCTGTAATGATCATCGTGTAAAATTACGAAGAAAAAACTAAGTGATATCACTATACCCTTCTAGCGCATTACAACGGAATAACACAAATTCCACTTTTTTTGGTTACTTTATCTATTTCAAACACCGAATATTGTCTACTTATTGTTTCTTTTATGGTGACATGGATATTTCTTTGATGTTAAATATCACCTCTTGAGTATTTAATTTAACGTTTTCGCACGCTGCCATCATTAGCAATAATATGCGATAGAGGGATGACGTAACTATATGAAATTTTTCATTTAAAATTTTCTCTACGCTGAGGTTAATTTTCAACAAGAAATACGCGTACTTTATCAAGGAAATATTGCAAAGCTTTTTTCATTTATTTAAAGATGCATTCGATGAAAATATCTATACCAAAAATGGAACATTTTGCAACCTACAATTACAAAATACATAAACGTTCATCCGTTTTGAGACTATAAATCCACAAACTTACATGCACATATTCGTGCTTGCTCTCATCGTCAACCGAGTCGATACCGGAAACTTGCTGCAGAAACCGGAACAATTCCGGATGGGTTTCCGGATCGTTGCTAACTTCGAACAACGGTGTAAAGACATTGTCCAAGATCTCATCAAAACTCTTTACCATATTCTTTAATCGGTATACATCACTGCAATAGAGATTTGCTGCAGCTCGAAACATGGATGACATAAAAAAGGTGGGATGAAATTCGTCAAAAATATTCTACAATGACGCACCTTAACAGTTGTTAATTTCGAGATAACATTTCATCTTGGTAATAAAACATTACAGCATTTAACTCATATGACTTCCTATTCACTCAAATATCGTGAAAGATTTTAAACGAAAAGGAAAAAAATGATTAAGGTTTTTTCGTAGACGATTTCTGGACCACGTCAGGCTCAGTGACAAAGTGCATAATCAGTGAAAAAAATCATCTTAGATCGATTCTATCTTCAGTCTCACTATAGGGAACCCGACGATGACACTTTAAATTCACTGTTCTTGGGCGCATCAGAAGGAGCGTAAATGTCAGAGAGATGGAACTACTCATGAAGAATATATTAATGAAGAAATTAAGGTGTCATTAGAAAAATAAAAACAAAAACGAACTAAAGGCGGGGAACTTGGATAAGGAAGCGAGCGTTCACCGAATATACGTCATTCTTAATTGCCCATTTCGCGAGTACATCCCATTCACCTTTACTATGGCCATAGATCGATAGACGTGGTTCCGCATGTTGGTATTTGCTATCCTCCAAATCCGAGAGCACCTCCTAAACTCACAGACTCTATACTTTCTTAAAGAACCTCACTGCGGCGACCTGTTATGGTGCATTATTTTGTTCTTTTAATAACGCTTTATGAACATTATTGAAAGATTCATTCAACATTTAAAGGATTAGCGTATAATCGACCGCCATCCAGACTTCCAAAGTGAAGTGATGTTCGAAGTGAAGATTCGGAAGGATAGACCAAAAAATGAGCTCCATCAGCTTTTATGAGCTAAATAATGAGCTTTACAATAACGAAGATATTGGGATAGACAAAAATGGCATGAATCAGGGACGATGACTGGTATAAGTGGATGGCCTTGACATAGCATCTGAATTCAGAAGATTTCAGTTTCGATTTTAAGTTTCAACGCTGCTTTCGAGGCATGGTCGATGCAACGTCGTTCAATCACTTATTTCTGAATTATGCATATCAAGCCTTCCAAAAATTTCATGATAGTGGCACTAAACTGCGATTTAGTCCAGTGCGAGAGCAGGTTTCACCTCACTCGGGGAACTTGGATAAGGAAGCGAGCGTTCACCGAATATACGTCATTCTTAATTGCCCATTTCGCGAGTACATCCCATTCACCTTTACTATGGCCATAGATCGATAGACGTGGTTCCGCATGTTGGTATTTGCTATCCTCCAAATCCGAGAGCACCTCCTAAACTCACAGACTCTATACTTTCTTAAAGAACCTCACTGCGGCGACCTGTTATGGTGCATTATTTTGTTCTTTTAATAACGCTTTATGAACATTATTGAAAGATTCATTCAACATTTAAAGGATTAGCGTATAATCGACCGCCATCCAGACTTCCAAAGTGAAGTGATGTTCGAAGTGAAGATTCGGAAGGATAGACCAAAAAATGAGCTCCATCAGCTTTTATGAGCTAAATAATGAGCTTTACAATAACGAAGATATTGGGATAGACAAAAATGGCATGAATCAGGGACGATGACTGGTATAAGTGGATGGCCTTGACATAGCATCTGAATTCAGAAGATTTCAGTTTCGATTTTAAGTTTCAACGCTGCTTTCGAGGCATGGTCGATGCAACGTCGTTCAATCACTTATTTCTGAATTATGCATATCAAGCCTTCCAAAAATTTCATGATAGTGGCACTAAACTGCGATTTAGTCCAGTGCGAGAGCAGGTTTCACCTCACTTCGAGTGCTATGCTCTGAACTCATTACTGAACCTGACATGGAGGTTCTCGGTTGCAAAATGCCATTTTTCATAAAAAGGAAATTTTAACTCCATGGATACACTCCCCTCCTCTCTACAGTAATAATCCGCAGTGCAGTTGCCTCAATTAACAATTCCCTCCTTGTTGGCGTTCACGGAAGAAGAGTAGACAAAAAGTGCGATGACCTATTTGTTGCTCCATAATTACAAACTTCAATGTACTAGTAACATACTAGAATATTACACATGTGACCAATGAACATTGACTTACTTTGAGCACTTCAGCGAAATATTTGCCACCAACATAATTGTCGGTTTTAATGAAGATTTCCCTGAGAGTACTCTCACCGACGGGATTATATTTAGTGTTGAATTTGTCGAAACGATGGAAAGTATTGCGATCGGCATGAACGTCGAGCATATCAACCGACAAATCATATGCATCTATGCCCAAACCTCTGAATACTTCGGCCAGTGTGATCTTCTTTCCGTTCTATAAATAATTCACATAATATGAGATGAGTGAATGCGAGAGCATTTCAATGAGTACTCCTAAAATTTAAATATCATTTTAATCGATATTATCACTCTTGGAAAGTTAGGTCCTTCAGAAAGGTGAAAATTAAAGCGAACATGAAACCAATGTAGCAACAAGGCTGTAATAAATTCAATATGAAATCAAGCGCATCAATAATGGCTAACAGAAAGAAAAATGTCAAAGATCAATCAGAATTTGGCACGATATCACCAACAATGTAAATTTTCCTTAATTTCTAACAGCCTTCATGAAAATGTAGTCTGTTGTTAAAATAATGGTCATTCAGCAACAATCAATGAGAATTAGCATAGATGTATAAAATGTTTGTTATCCATGTTTTCACTCGAATGAAACGAAGAGTCGCATCAGCGTTTTTCCTACTTCAATATTAAAGTATTTCAGACCATCAATTCGTGTAGATGAGAGGATTTATCAAAGCTGCAGTGAAGTCGGAGTACCATCTATAAGGTTCATTCCATTATTCCAATGGTTTTTTAAGTTTCGACGTTGTAATTCAGTTGATGTTAGGATTCCACTGGCAATGTAGCCCGTAACCTGCACGACTGGGATTCCGATTCCAGATTTGAAAGGCAGCTTCTTGTGTAATTCTACCGTATATTTCATAACCATTGAAGATGAAGGATAAACACTAGATCAAAACCGTTTCTACACAACACACAAAAATTATATGTAACTGGCGGAACGAAAGACCGTGCAGTTTTACCTTTTCCAAAACTACCGTATCCTTTTCGGTTTTAATTTTCTTCTTTATAAATCGCAAAAGATGCTTCTGATTCATCGAACTTGCCGCATGAATGTGAGTGTCAACCTGTAATCCTCAATAACAATGAGTCATATTAGCCACCGTTCAAAAATTTTTTGCCACATGTCAAAAGCGAAAACATCTATGGAATGCATATCGTCACAAAAATTTCTAAAAAGCTCTAATGATTTCCATAAAGTTTGAATAAATTTTCGTAAATTTTCTATGAGCAAATATATTTTTTAATCTCGTCGATTGTTGACTTTCATGAGTTTTCAAAATTCTTCCATATTTCTAATAATCCGATACTCTGCAAAAAAATTTTTCTATGAGTGATAAGCTGAATCAAAGTAACATCAAAAAACGTGCTTTCACAAGAATTACCCTCAAATCATGAAGACAATATTTCTCCTCCCCCTTTCTTCCTCTCCTCTCTTACTTCCACCATTCTTATTGCTTCTTTCGTTTCGAAAAACGTGTATTATTCACATATTCAACATGAAGAGTTTTATTCACTTTACCTTTCTGATATTATAGAAGTCTCTATGCGGAACTGATTTCTGTTCATGTTGCTCACGCAGCTCGTTGAGAAGTGTATGCAATTGGAATTTATTTTGCAAGAAACTCAATCGTCGAAAACAGAAACTTTTCCTGAAAATAATATTTTTTTAATAGTGGGGAATATAAGAATGATATTCTCCTACCTCTCTTTTATTATACAACGATTTTCAGAAAATTACAAATGGTATTAACCCGCCATTTATAAAGATAAAAGGAGATGGCACATTAAAATGCAGCAATTTATCATTGAATTGTGTAATTTATCGAAAGAACAGCACGATGCATAAATTGGATGCGAAGTGTATCATATGAAACACAACAAAAAGGGACAAAGTCTTAGAAATGTCAATCGAACAGTGACTTACAATGGACCATTAGCGACCATATCGGTGAGACGATCCGTATCCCTCAAATATTTTTCTTTCGATAAATAATAACGCTCAAATGGCTCGGCTAATCTTCCTCGTTCGTCAAGGATTTCAACCTCAAAAAAATAAATACAATGCTTTACAAACAAATAACTCCACTTTAATGTGCAAATATGCAGATTAAATACGCCACAGAAGATGATAGAACATTATTAGAACAAATGGACTGTCCGACAAGATATAATTTTTGCATTTTTGATCAATCGTATGAGCTAATTTGCGAGCTAGCTCGTATCTTAACAGCAACAGAACAAATTTTGAGTATCAATTTCATACTTCTAGTATTAATGATTCATATAAGAAGTGATCAGTCTTGAAAAGCTTGGAAAGGGGCTCGATCTTGGATTTGAATCACATGTGAAATTAAACCCATAATAGGTTTTACGGTTCTTAGGTTGAAAATANCCGACAATTAAATTATGATAAATTTACGTACATAGAAGTGCTTAAATAAGTGCACCGCTAGTGATGCGAAATATAGAATACAGCAATAAATTTGAAGTGAATCACTTACAACACCATTTCTCCTTTCCAATCGGTAAATGCGATCGTATTTTGGTAGTGGTACATTCAATCCCCAATGATCTTCAGGTGGCTCGGGAGGATTGAACGACGTTTGTGCAGCTGAAAATGTTTGTTCTGCATATTTGTTACCGACACAAAGAAACATATTAGGCATTCCCACATGCGTGCTACAGAGGAAAGTGGACAGTTGCTTCCTGATTACTGACTCACGTTGTTAATACAACATAAACACGGCAATGAGCCACTGAGACATACTTTTAGTTTCAATATTTTGTAATGCATCTAGCACATATATGTCCATATTCATATAAGTATATCTACACATGTATTTATACATATAATAATTACTATATTGCAGAAAAGTTACCTTACGAACTACAGAGTCGCTTCCTTTTTCTTGCACTTATATAGATTATGAAAATGAACGAGAAAATAAATAAGGAGAACAAATGATGCAAACATATAAATAAATAATCTCAAAATTTCCAGCTTCTATCAACTGCTAGAGCTCGTACTACTCGTATTGCTCGTAATGAAATACTTAAAGAATGGTATTTTTTCAATTCCTAAATTACACTCTGATAGGATGGTAAATTCTACGGCAAAAACAATATACAGTTTTCATAGACATTTGCCAACTGCTTTGAGAAATGCCCCTATTTTGCAATGAAGGATGTTTATCGTCAGTTTCTGCTTAATAAATATTCTACTTGGACGCCGTCCTGCTTCTAGGGTCGATATCACAAAGTAGGATCGCATCCTGTACTCCAATAAGATGGGAGGTTGAGGACTTCTAAGATGGGACGAAAAGAGGTAGGATATATATATATATATATATATATATATATTTATATATAGTTATGGCCGCTTCTAGGACCGATATTACAAAGCAAATCGTATTTACCTAACTATCTTATCCTATTTTCACACTACCGTCTACAGAATTTATCCTGCAGATTTGTTATGATGTATAATTTCCAATGAAACAAAAGTACAAACAATCTGAGGTTAGTCTCTCGACTCAAGCAGCACAAAACCGATGAGTAACAAACATGTGATTTAAAATACAGATGACGTAATCATATACACAAACTGCACACTGTGAATCTAATCTAAATGATCAGTAATAAAAATAAAACATGAAAACTAAAAGCCATGTTACTTGAATTCAACGCACAGTTATTGAATATTCATAATTCGGAAGTCAAAATGCATCGTATATCCTCGTTTACAGACCTAGCTCTTGAAGTTTCCGCAGTGCTCAAAGACCCCCTTATCGCTTAGCTAGGACCTATTGCAACGAGCACAAAAGCGAGAAAATGGTTTTTTTTTGCGGCCAAGCGGCAATATTACCTTCTTCGAAATACAAAACTATCTACTTCCATCGGTTATAGCATAACATGCGATTATACAATCATTTATAAAATACTCCACTCGGATTACTGCATTTTTAGACTACAGTACACAAAATTTGAATACCATCGTCATCAGATTCCACTTCGGAAACGATTATCTCCACTGGCGGCAAATTCCAATTGCATCGAAATATTTCTTCTTAAAATTTGTTTTCCTTATTTCTTTCTTTTTTCTAAAGCGATATCCAAAGAATTCACAAAAATCATTTAATATAATATTTGATTCACAAAAATCGAAAATATAATCGAATAAAAATTAAATTCGCATAATACAAAACGGAGAGTTGGATTGAAATTTTATATAGTGAATATCTCTGGAAATACTTTCATTATATACAAGAGAATATCTTTTTTTTTAAAAGCTTTTTTTAAGATCTGAAAAAATCACTCACTTTTCTACAAATAGTAATCCAAGAAAAACAAGGGCGATGGAACTAGCGAACACTATCAGAAATCGATGGAAAAAAGAAAAATTCTGTAAAGAAGCCTTCACATTGACCTCATATCTGATCATAGAGACTGTCTCAAAAAACCATTAATATGAACAACAGAGCTTAGTAATTGTTATACTAGTTTTGTCGAAAAGTTTGCCAACAACACAAACATTCCTTTTCAGAAATGTCCGAATTGTCAGTTATTATTCAAATTTTGTCCAAAATTTGTCCAGTGCTCGAAATTTTGGACAAAAAACATAGACGTTATTACTGACAGATAAGCATCAAATTAATTTTAACGAAATGAATGCTAAAATGCACTCAGTATTTGTCAAAATAGAATCATAACGAGTTTTTCAATTTTTCGAGCCGCCAAATTCAAGCCGTCATCAACAGCGCTGTTGACGACAATCAACTCTTATTGAACAATCAAACAGTTACAACATTTCAGATTATAGTATTAAAGTATTACGGTATCTATTTAAAATAATTTCCTCCTTGAATGCGTTGACCTTATCGATGTAATTGGTAAAAATCGGCGACAGAATTAAAAGTGAACTAATTAATGTGCTAAAGAGAGAACTGAAGTGCGTTGTGTGTTGGAATGCGAAATGAAATATAAAAACCTACACATTATTCCATCTGAATATGTATACGGTTCATCAGCACGATACGTAGAGCACAGCTGTGTTCAATGAAAATTACATTTTTAAAGAAAAAATTTGGAAAATCCTTTCCGAGACTGCACCACTTACTGGTAAATGATTTTTCAAAACTATGCAGTATAGCTGCAAATAAATGGAAACTGCAAAACAAAACAGGATAACTCTGTGCTTATGAAAATTGGTTATGAAATGTCATAGATGAAGAGCCGGCGGGATTAGAGGAAGAGGTGATAAGAATGGAATGAGGAAGAGGTGAGGGGCGAGAACCAACCTTTAAGATCGTTCACTAATAATTTGCAGGAAAAAATTTCCGACTTCTATTTTACTCTTCCAGGTGCTTATCCGAAAAAAAACTTAGTGCATTTAAAAAATAACTGCAGTCTAAATAATAAAAGGGATATACCTCTGTATTCTTTCTAATTACAATATTGCCGTCTAATTGAAACATTAAGTAGCTTACCAATCTCATAATCAACGTCTCAACGGACCACTACCCACCCACTCACTGATGGGGTATCTGGTGAAAAGATTCGTTCTCTGTGAAGTCCACGTATTTCGTAAGTTACCTCATTAGTGTTATAATGCATTACGGATATCAGTTTCATTATTTTTATTGTGCACTGAAAATGAAGAATGAACGTTTGGAATAATTGTATTTGTTCTATTAGTTGTTAAGCTTATCAAATGATAAATTAATTTCTGTTTATTACTAAGTGCTTAATTACGTTGTTTAACAGCACTTGTATGAGCGGAAATAATACTTACTCATTTCGGTATTTTTGCGCCGGTATTTGGGTAAATTTTCTGGATAATAACCAGAAAGGAAATGTTTTGTGGTCGTGGGGAATTGATTTCCAATAAGCTCCATATATTCCTCACGAAGAACAAGTGCCTCGATAACTTCTTTTGCCGCAATTTTCAAATCTTCGAGAGGCATCTGAAAATTAATCCAGATTCATAGCACATCCACGTTTTGAATAAAATTTCAAGGAAGTTTTTTTCTGAAATCTCTTATTGGATTAGAAATGTATGAGATAAATGTTCTACTAGCAGCGCTCTACGTATTATGAAGACAAAATGGGCATCTTCGATTTTGCAAAATTTATGTTTGGAAAGTGATATCATGTCTGTAAATCATTTTCTTTTTAAAATTTCCTTGGATGAAATGGTAAAAATGTATACAGAAATGGGTCAGATATAGAAACATTACCAATATCCATGATGAATCTCAAGGCTGTTTTGTACCAGGATAATAAATATGACCGCCCTGATCTAGCAAAACCTGCATAATTTCTGTTCATAAAAAAGCAGTAATACGCATAAGAAATGGGTGCCTATACAAATTGCGCCATGAGGTTCAGAGCGATTTTTATATTCAAAAAAAGTTCTGAAGGAAATGATCACCAAGCTGTGTATAGCTAAATGGCCATCTGTGGATTGCGAGAAATCTGTAGAGAACTCATATAGCTAAAAGTCAGTAACAATGCATACGATGAGGGTACTTCATCTGCAAGCGCCAGCCTTTAGTGCCATGGTACTTCAGATGATCACAAAGAAAACATATCTTTTCTAGAAGATCTGTACGGATGGCTGGATTAGTTAAAATATGGACGAAATATTGCTCAAGTTTTTAGCAACTCATGAAACTGGGTGGTCTTGCGAGCAGGACTGAAAAAGCATATGTCGTGCCAGCTCCTCTGGAAGGTTTTTCATCAGTATGAAATTAACCTGGCCGAGCATAAATTTTATCAGTAGGAGTATTCGTTGGCTGTTCACTCCGCAACCCTCAGCAGGTAATCAAAACACCACTTCTGCCTATTGTAAATGGATCATCATTAGTAGAACATGATGAGGAAACTCCTTTTTGGATACGTTTGCTGGAATCAAATTTCCATAAAGTGGATCTCTATGATTTCCTGCAAACTACAGAGAGCCTTGCTAAAATGAGACTTATTAATGAAATTCAAAATGTAGATAGAAATGAAGAACATACACCAGACAGCTCTTCTCCGGTCAATGCCATTCGTTGATAGTTAACGTCGATAGCATCACGGAATGTATACATTTCAACGTGATGCGGTGATCTGGTTCGTTGTTCAGGCTCTTCATCGAATCCACCGATAGATTGCGGTGAGAGACATACGGGTTCTCGATCTTGTTGATATGAATCCATTCGAGCTCTGAAGTAAACGTCAACCTTACAACAATGGCTCCACCAGATATCGGCTTAGGTGCACTAAGTGATAACTGACTTTTAAAAGCAGTCAAAAATAGGGTTTCACGCATTCTTCCCTCATTATAATATTTAAAAGTAAGTATCAATACTAATGTTCAATCCTCTCGTCATCCCAAAGTCATTCGGATTTTTCGAAGTGAGTAGCATATTGCATAAAACGATAAAACAGAAAATTTTCCACACTTTGAGTACGTTTGCCCATTTCGAAATCCAATCAAAAATTTTCAACTTTACATAATCAAATAAAACTGAGTAATTCTTGGATTTTAACGGGATATTTGCGGTCCGTAAAATGGGTCCTTACTTTGCAACTGAGATGAAACATGAGCAAAAGTGAATTTTTTTCAGTGCTGAACAGAACACCTCCCGAACAAACGACAATACACACAGTGCATTTTGAAAAAGTGGACTTTGGAAAATTAAAAAAATAGTTGGTGCATTGTGTGTGGGAAAATTATAACGGTACTTATACGAACACGATAAAAAAATAAAAAAATAAACTTACTGAAGAGAAAAACGACGTAGCTTTGGTAGTTTTCTGTAAACAAAACTCCTATCTGAAAGGATGCATTAGAAAAAAAAAAAAATAGCCCTCCCTCCTCGTCATCTCAAATGGAAAGGAATGAAATATGTCATAGTGGTTGGAAACCGCTGCAAGAATTTGAAGATGGGTACACAAAAAACATTCATTCGTAAGCCAAAACAAAAGATAACTATCAGGCAAACGACTGGTTCAAGCCAACACAACAGACAATTATTGAGACAAATGCCATCACAGACAACCAATCAAACAAGCATCAGACTATGTATCGAATTAGAAATAATTATTATTGTGTTAAATAAACAACCGCTCTTTATTATTTGTGTATGAAATAGAATGAACGCTCAGTGGACAATCGATATCAATTTGGAAATTTCACAAAGAAATAAAAAACTGCAGCTGCTCTTTTCTAGTGAAAGAGTGGGCAGTAAACGTTCCCGGGGGAGAGAAGGTAGAAGGGAATATTCTCTTCTTGGAAGCACTTTCGCAAAGTGAAGACAAGCAAAACCCCATCTGAAATGCGATCACGGGATACAGGAAAATTGTATGAAGCAACGCGTCAAAACAAGCGTTTTTTCTGGAGCGAACGAGCGACATACGATTAGACTACTGCAAGATCGACTGCACTTATTTCGATCATTGAGGCAAAAAAAAGATGCCAAAAGTGGCGTTACAGGTGTGGCTCGAGTACCGTTAGTCCCTTATCAGGGACAAAAGCGCAGGTTGAAATTTAGAACAAGTTGGAAAAAGTGCCAATGATAGTGGTGTGGCATGCGCTTTTGCAGTTGAGGTCGATTGAACAACTTGATGCATTAAAATTCAAAAAAAACTTCCCTACACGACCGACCGCTTATAGTGAGTCTTAACTGCAAATTCCTTCTTGAATAGGAAACAGAACAAAACTGAGTAGCAAATTTGAAACATTTTAAAGTGTCAAATCAATTAGAGCATCAGTTAGAACGGGAGAGAAAACGACAGGTCACCCATCAAACTTTACCGTCAAACTTTCATAATGGGAAAATTGGAAGAACGAGTGTCGACAGACGATGACTACACATATGCACAGATATGACGATACTGGAATGGAATTTTTACAAGGAAAATTTGCAAAAAATGGGAAAAAATTCTAATAATTTCATTTAGTGCATAAATTCATAACTAATTGAACAAAATTTCACCATCTTATTTAATAAAAAAGATATTTTCAATAAAAAAACAATTTGAGAAAACAATTGAAATTAAACATTACCTGTTATTAATGAGTCTATGGAGAGCATCTTTACTTTCTTTGATTTCAATGGGATACTGTGAAATTTCAAATGGTGATGAGACGACATGATGTCCACTCGATGTACCCATATAGCTCGATTGGAATGGCCCACTATCGAAGATATCTGAATCCACCGATTCTAAAAGGAAATATCGTTCTCACTGTGAACGTTCATATAATTTTGGTGCATAAAAACTGCCTATTGAAAAATCGTAAAGCATGATAGTTCGTACTCCACAGATACAGGAAAAGGGTAGATGCTTAGTTGGAAGTGCTGAACGAGGAAGTGAGAATATAAATATTTAGCTCCTTTATAGCTTTATCATAGCGGTATTTTATTCGTAATGCATCTTAACTAGTGTAACCTTTAGCCAATTAGGTGTAAAAGAATGGCCGCTTTTTCCTGGTGGTAACAATTTTGAGATAAAGTGAGAAATAATCACTTTGACGAAACCAAATGATATCACCACTTTTAGCTAACCTTACTTACTCTTATCATTTCTGATCACTGCAAGAAATATTGAAGTTGAGTAAGTTATGTTTGTAAAGCTGTAAAGGTTCATACGACATGAAAATCTACCACGAAATGGCATGAAAATCAACCAAATTCTCAATTTTTCAAGTTTCTTTCCTAGTCGGAATGCAATAATCGACTGAAAACAACGAAACATTGCAGCAATATTTGATGAAACGATAATCGTTTGGCGAGAGAAGGAAAAAAAATGTTTTAAATAATCTGCAATCTTTGGAAATTTTACCTGCCATTAAAAAAAAACTCAAAATAATGGATGCATAATAAAACGACCATTCGGATATTTTGAAAAAAGATTCATCGTTTCACAATCAATCTACCATAGAATACATCCAACTTATACAACTTATGCATACTTCAGAAGTAAACAATGCAAAATAGTTTGATGGCCAACCTATCCAATAGTATTTTATCGCAATACTATATGTGATTAAAACAAGCCTATGATGAGAAGCAATATTTATTATTCGGCCGTTCGATTAAATATTAGAAAATGATCGAAACTTTAAATTTGCTGCATTTCATCAAAGAAACTAGAATTTTTCAGCTTCAATTCATGAAGGGTTACCCTTCAGACATTTCCTCTGCTTTCACTGAGATCTCTACAAAACAAAGAGTTGGAAACGTCAGTCGTATTGTTAACCTTTCAGGTTCCTCCTCTCGCTCTCCTTCTCCCTCTCCCCTATATCAATTCATCTTACGAAAGTCGTTAATCCTAGACGGACATCGAGAAATTCAAATTTTTTAACTGAGCTTCAAAAAATCAGAATGACAACTCGTCCTTAAGATTCGACTAGTAGAGATCGCAACGAAGACTAGTAAATGAGGCTAATTCCCAATGAGTTCTGCGTGATGGAAAACCTCTAAGTGACCGATCAAGGTTGACTATAAAAAAGTTTCGAAATAGCATAAAAATATTGCCACTTTCCGCTCTAATCGATAAATCACTGCTCCGATAGAATCAATAAACAACTGCTCCGACAGAAAAGTTGAAAATGCCTTATCAAAACTATAGTGTTATCAAGTACTCTAAAAACTATTAACATTTTTTTTTTTGTTTTGCAGAAATAATCTTTGTTAGCGTTCAAATGAACGCTTATAAAAAGCAGTTGTATCAGGTCATTATCTAATTTATTATATCAGCAGTAATTTTGAAAAAAGAGAGAAATAAGCGAAAGACAAGGAAAAAATATTTTTAAATAAGCTCACTATCCAAATGCATGCATGTGATGTCTTCCTTTCCTTTTGTATACACGATGACCGTTCAAGTAAGTGGTGTGCCTTTTGTATGCCAAACGTTGTGCATTGATGACGAGAACGCCGCAGCATCTATCCACTGTGGGTTGTTGCATTTAACCTTTCATTTCATGATCCCGTGATGAAAAAAGGGGAATATTTTTGATAATCCCCTCCCTCCCATTTTTGCTCGCACCCCGTGATTTCCGAAAATTCGAATTTGGAAGTTAGCTCAGTCAAAGTTTTAGAACATTAGAAAGAGTAAAACTAAACAAAATCAACTAGTCCTAAATGCATGCACAAGAGTAATTTCTAGCGGAAAATCACTCTAAATTACATCTATTGATTAGAATAGAAATTGCTCACTTAATGAGGCCTCGAAGATATGCGGATGTACTCCATCAAGGCGCGAACCCATTTTCTCGACAGACGTCTGCACGTTGTGATCGTCACCCTGATCGAAACAGTAGTCAGGCGACGGTGTGAAGAAGTTTACTGAAGGTGCAGTGTTGTAGAGACCACTTTGTGGAGATTTCTTATGCGCCATATGCTTTGTTTGCCTCTTGTTCGATAACTCGCCTCTCTCGTTTCTCACTCAACACTCTCTCGTCAACACCTCAAACTCGACGGATATGCTGTTGCAGTGGAAAATCAGCCTTTCTGTTCAGGCTAACGCAAATTCGATCGATCTGTGAGGATTGTAAAGCGTGACACGTAAACACTCATTAATACTTCATCGCTATGAGTGGCACCGAACGAAACGTTCTAGATATGGAGAGATGATACAGGCAGTGTCAGCTTACGCAGGCTCCTCTACTAGGCAAAACCAACCGCTCGAAAAAATGTTTTCGAAAAAGCAATTGCCCGAAGAGGAAAAAATTGCAGTCCTCAAAATCAATTATATGTATGTGCTGCAATTGCAAAGAAAAATGAAAGAATAACAAGAGGAAGCATCGCATATCAGCATTCTTACTTTATGCACACAGGCATATATAATCAGAGAGAAATATAGAAAATATAATAATATTGCCATATTATTTTTTATTCTAAGGTGTGGTTGACTTAGTCTATTATGCAATATATAAATTTCTGTCCTCTATATACTTCAACAATTTTGTTATATAATCAATAACATTACAACTCACATAAATTTTCTATTAGCTCAAATAAATTGAGCAAAAATTTAAAATTACTGCAAAATGAATTAAAATATCAGCACCAAAAATGACTGTTGAGAATGATGGTTGATAAAATGATCGCTGATAAAATATTGTTAATAATGATTAGTAAACTTATAGCGAATAAGAATGACCATGCTAACATCGAGCTCAGTAGTACAGCATTCGACTAAGCTACTCAAAAAAAATTTATATTTCTGCAAATTTACAACGTTCAATTCCACAGAAATTTATCAGTAAACGATTTAAAAAAACATTGTTAATTGAATCGAGATAACCTAAAGCGCATAACGCTTTTAATGCTCGAATTTAAGCCAATGATCTCCTCTGATACTGAACGCATAAAGAATGTAAAATTCTAATATGATTATTAAAAAACTAATATGAAAGTAAAGTTGCATACAAGTGACGGAAGTAACAGTATACCAATAGTAATGAACAATAAAGTAATGAGTTATTTATAATTTAGAAGTAATTAATAGTAAGAACTAATAGTAAGAACGTGAAATAGCCGTACTGAAGAAAAACATTTAGAATTGCATATTGCTTATTGCACATAGTAGAATCACGAAACAATGTGCTCAATGCTCGATTGATAACCCATTAGAAATACTATGTGAAGATGACTCTCTCAGTTTGAATGTAGTATTCGTAGAAAAATAGAAGTCGAGTATATTGTAATGAATATCTACATTGAAATTGATCATGATTAAAAGTTAACAATACCACTTATATAAGCGCTTTTTTAACCGTTACTTTCATAGGGGATGAAGGTGAAAAATATTGAAAACTTTACGAGCATTTCGTTAAATTATTTTCAAAGGCCCACATGGTATTCGCGTCATGAAACTATTAAGATATACAGTGAAGGTTGTAGCTCATTTTCGAATGATATAAATCGATATAGTTGAATTAGTGCATCAATGAGATCGAATTGCTTAGTTTAGGGTTCTCAACTATTGAAAGAAAACTTGACAGATTTAATGACCGAATTTTTTCGCTTGAATAATTCTAAAAAATATATCCCTACTCGACTCATTTCAATAATAAACTGCAATAAATAGCGTCGCAGAGATGCCTAAAGTCATCAAAGAGTTGCATTAAATATGCTTTGCAGTAAAAATATGTTACACACTTACATATAACCGCCATCATATGTTGTGTTATTATATTTATGACTCATTCAGTGCAAACGATGACTCTTGTTCACTATACCATTCCAAAGGCTAAAATTTCTAAATTTAAAAATAATTTCATTAGATAAGAGAAAGAGATAGTCCTTCAATAACTACCATCTATTAATTTCGATGCAAGAACCTATCAAAAATAGAAGCTATAAAATTTAAATCAAAAATAAATCATTCCTCTATATTATGAAACCTGGAATTGAATTTTAAAAATCTAATAAAAAATAATCAAGATACATCGATTAGAAAAAAAAGATGGAAAATAATTAAGCGCTTAGAATGGAAATTTTCATAGCATTCTAACTAGGAAATTCGATATTAAGGCAATTATGAGGGTAGATTAAAAGAAAGGACCATGAAGTGAAACTAATTATACTTTTTTTTTTCAAAATATTGGTAAAGAAATCAAGAAAGAAACATACATTGCCGGATAATTTTGACAGCAGTCTCCTACATTCTTTAGCCTGAATCATGGCTACTTTCCTAACCTTATATCGGAAAAAACTCATCCTTTATTAAATATTTATTCAAACTATTGGGGTCGCACAATCTTAAATTTGAAAATTTCGAGTTTTCAATGTGACAAGTCTTCATTTGTCAGCTCTTCTACTCTTGCATTTATTCCATAGATTTTCTGATCAACTACAAATACTATAGAGTATTTTGTTACTTAAATTATAAAAGATTTATATTTTCTGGAATAAAATTGGAGCTGAACTAAAAGAGTGGAAAACGAAGCAACAACGAAGGAGTTAAAGTGACGATTTTCGCCTGGGTACGTACAATGGGAAATCACTAACGTGATATGTGAAGGAGTAAATGAGAACGTTAAATATGTTCATTTTTCTGTCTCATTGGCCCTTAGTCACGATATATAGGCACACGTAAAGAATTGTGGCATATGTTAGAAGTTTGCAGAGTTTCTTATGCAACTTTCGCATTATACGTTTGCACTTTGCACGGTTTATATGCTTGTTCACGCTTGCGGCACTTCACTACAATTAATCACTGCCGTATTATAGGGCATTGAATACGCAGTAAACGACGTCTATGCGAAAGTAAGAATATTTTCAAGCGTTGAAATTTCAAAACGTAGCCACCATAAGTTCAAAAATAGTAAAAACAAACAAAATATTATATGTCAATAAAAAATGTCAATATTTTGAATCATAATAGATCGCTCATAGGAATTGGCTCGGCCCTATGCAAAAAGCATGCAATTTTGAAACTTTTTCATATACCTGCTAGCGTTTTCAAAACGGATATATCAACTTGAACATTGGCTAAAGCTGAATTTTTAGACTACAGCTTCAGTATTTTTTCTCAGTCTAAGATTAAAGAACGTGTATGCAAATATGAACATATGCACGGCCAGGACATGGCTAGAATTTGCTGTACGGAAGAACGTTTGCAAAAATATAGAAAAATGAACGAAAACTCTTGAATATTGATTTCCTTTAGATAGTCGATTTTTTTTCTCAGCACTTAGCATCTGGTAGAGGTTCAAACCGAAAAAAAACCTTCATTTCGCAAGCTGCTTATGGCATACTGTGCAAAATTTCGTAAAAGGAATCATAATTATAGCACTGCTAAATGAATAGCTTACTAAATCAGGTAGCAAAAAAACTATAAAGTAAAAGTACAATCAATAAATAAGTAGTAGAATTTTTAGTATAAAACAACACGATGAATTTAATTGTTGAAAGCGTCATAAATGATAAACACGGAATTACACAAAAGTTTAACTGGAAAAATAGTGAGAGAGGAAAAGAAAATGAAAATAGGCCACGTAGCATTTAGGCGAATAAACTCGCTTGCAATGGTGGCACACAATCCAATGGGTGGACGTTGCTTTTGCAGGCGAATGTGCACCACTCATATATTATATACACAGTGATCACACAACAACACGCTGATCGCTGTGCTGATCCAATCAAATTGAAAATAAAGAACAGAATATATTTTGTTTCATATCACATCGACATTTAGTAACGAATGGATCCTATATAAAAGAGCAGAAATTTGTCATATACGACATCCAACGTTCTCGATTTGCAATCCAATGGTTTAAGTGGAGATCATATTTAAATTCAATGAGATCGTTTCATATTTTTCCAACAATAACAAGAAATAAAAATAGCAAACGAAAATACTCGGTTCTTGAGGTTATATTTCAGATCATAGAAAAAATATATGGTATTTTATGAAATAGTCTGACTTCCACTTGCTGGCAGTAGTTTCCGTTTACTTCGTAGATGATTGCGTTATGAAAAAAGTATCGTAGAAAAAACTACAAATGATACCTGGCTAATTACCTGGCTAATAAAGAAAGTAAATCCATGAATTTCTATGATGCAAATAACTGCAGCATGTTTGCTACAACATAATATAAATTTTATTAAACGATGGACGGCTTATTACAGACATAATCAAAAATCTAAATTTTTTTTATTCATCTACACTTCATATAATGTAGGAAATCGTATAGATCTGAACCTTTTGCGATAAAACATTCATAGAGTGGGCAATAACGAAGAAGAAAAGTTCAGCCAATGTCAAGCACACACATAGACACAGACCTGCACAGCCATTCAGTCGAAAATCAACAATGCTTGCAGCTAAGAACACAACAAAAAGTGCTTGGAAATGTATGAAGCACAAATTTGGACTTCCATCTGATCAAATGACGTCATTTAGGTAGAAGCGTTTCCGCTAGAACGTGATGGGTTTTACTTCCAAATTCCCATATGAACGAATGCAACTGATCGAAAAACTTTTAAATCGATAAACAATTTCTTCGCGATGTTGTACACTTGAAAATATATACATCTATTGATAAACAATAACATAGAAAGAACAATTCAAACAAACTGTCTATTTGATAAGATAAGATAAATATTACCGACGATAAAATGATAAGCGTTATTGCAGCTATTTTTATTGCGTAACGCGTATACCTATTGACTTCAATTAAAATGTGTGCAATAAACTAGTATAGCGTTTTCGATGTAAAAAGTTTATTGCCTTTATAATAGAAGTTATTCTTAAGTAAGCACAAAGCTTTACTAATCGAGTAATGAGTATTTTCGTTGTAACGAACCAACCAATAGTGAAATTTTGTGCAAAAATAATGAAAGAATACTGATTTAGATGCTTGTCAAAAATCAACAGCTTTATTAATGTTTGAGATCTTGACAACAAATTATATAAGGAACTTTGTTTTTAGCTATAGCTTAGAGTTAAAAAATTTCAAGCTGAAATTACCGGACGAATTGGAAAACTTGAAATATTTAAGTTATCAGGTGGAAAAACTCAACGACTGTGACTCCATCGCCTATTATGAAGGAAACATGAATTTTAAAGAAGTGCATTAGAAGCGGTGTTTATAAATGCACATTAATGTGGAAGATAATGCACACTTCTGTGTATAGAGCTTAATACAAATATGTCTTTTAAAACGTTTCGAATGCAAATTTCTACGAGAAAATGCGCCTTATAAAATTAGAGGAAAAAAGTGTAGATAATGCAGAATGGACCGAAATATTGGATGCTAAAGGCGTTGAATGCTGCACAATGCAGCTAGCTTCATTTTACGAATGTGCCCGATGCAATTAATCAATACTAGTGCGCTGTTGAGCCATGTTAGGAGCTGAGCAATGCCTATTGCTTTGCATTGCTTGCAAGCTTATAGCTCGGCTATTTGATGAAGATTCACCATAGATATGGGTAGAGACTTTAAATTTGAATCAATACTTATAGGAAACTGTCGATAATCGAGTTACTTAAAAATATAATTGCTTGAAATCAGGACAATCTTTTAGTACATATTGGAAAAGGAGTTGTCCCTTGAAAAAAGAAAAACAAAATTGCTGATGCAAGAGAAGCGAATGGAGCATTGAGCGAGCAGTCTGCCAATGAAAGGTGATGCTTGACGTGTTTTTAAATGAGTAAACGATACAATTCTCACTAGACATTACGAGAAAACGAGGCGGAGCAATTTTTTGCATGGGCAATTTTTAGACATCATTCTCAGAAATATTCGCTGCGACTTAATACTTCAACATACGAACTCAGCGAAAACAGGAAGTTGAGAAGAAAAACAACCGAATAGATGTTGGAAAAATTGAAAAATATACAAGAAATTAGAAATTCGAAGAGCAACTCGAAAATACAGATTTCACGTAAAAAGAAACATAGAAAATGACCTGGAGAAGGAAAGACTGAAGAAACTCGCTAAGTCAAAATGAGTCGAACATATAGATGCAATGGACAAGCGCTCTTCATACGCATTTGCACATTTGTTTTGCAAAAGCTCTACTCGTTCAATTTCATTATTTCAGCATCAGTTATTTGCTCGGAAGCTATGTCACTCTTATTGGATATTAAAAATTTGCATTCGTGAATCATTTAGGAAATGTGGCTGTTTTTCAACTGGAAGAGATGACATCACCCTTATGAAAAAGTACGAGGCTGAAGAAAATGACTAATTTTTCATTTAGCATATCAATGAACTGATGAGTTGTTATCTGTATAATCAAAAAAATTTGCACTATACCAGCAATATGCAATATGCAAATTTTCTAGGGCAGTATTACCTTAGAGACTTGAGTAGTAAGCGCGACTAGCATCAGAAAGTTTGCTTTCTTTGGAGTTTACTGTTGCTGAAGAATGCTACGGTAAGCTTTTATAAAAGACTCAAAAACAAACATCATGCTGAGGGAAAATACCTCTATCACTTGATTTACGCTTTCTATCCTTTCTCTCCTCCACCTCTTTTCCTCTGCATTACTTACTCGTATCTATTTGCTTCTCCGGTTATGCAACATCCGGAATTTTTAGATGCTGGTAGTTACGTCACAAAAAAAAGACAAATGAGCTTTAAAGTAAGAGGTTACTTGCTTCTGCCTCTTTACAGAAAACAACACCTGACGTGGTCGCAATTAGCACCCGCTGCTGATAATTTGCCTTACTCTGTTCTATTTTCAGTGCGATAGTTCAATACAACCATCTATAAGGTGCAGTGCAAAGATTATCTTGCAAACAAACAGCAATTGTAGCTTTTTAAAAAACTAAAGCGGCATTGACTGCTTCCTTGTAGTAAAAAAAAAACGTCTTATTCTCTAAACAGTGAATAAATCATCGATAAGGTAACGGCGTTTTATAATAGAATTAAAAAACTATCGCTTTTTATGAAGATGGTATAGAACGAGAGGAGAAGCGTGCACAGACCAGGTAGCATGATATGTGATTTTGCATTTCCTCTTCTGACCAACCGGTTTCATAAATTAGCAAGAATAATAGACAAGCGAAATAATGCCTTCATTTTTCGGTCACTAGGCTGTTCCCGTAGTTCCTTCACGAAAGCTCGTCTCCTTGTGGCTCGACAGGTGTAAAGTGAAAGACCGAGTGGTTTAAAACGCGTGCAGTTTTTCTGTCTTTAAATACCTATGACTTTTTCGAAGCCGATAGACGACCAATGCAAAATATGGTTTGAGATAGTCTCCTCGCGAAGCACATTCTATATATTAAATTTCCCAACTCTAGCTTAATTTTTGTTTGGATCGGAAAAAACGGGCACACAGGCAACACATAGGCGCATAAACAGATGTAGATGTTTTCAGAAAAAGTGTAGCCATATTGCACTTTTGCAGCGCAAATTTACGAAAAACGCTTAAAAATGTAAAAATGCATCGATTTCTGCAATCAATACACCAAAATACACCAGTGTAGAAAATCTGCATCTGTCACTGAATCAAACAATCGACCTGATTCAAACAATTAAATAGCAAATTTCTGAAGGGAATTTCTCCTCAGATGACATTAAATAAATGAGTGCAATTGATAAAATTCATTGCATGCTATTTCCTTTTTTTATCACCGACATTGATTAGTAAAAAATATATCAACGAATCTATAACAATAGAAACGGAAATTAGCCTATCAAAATGTTTCACATAATAATATTTTATTGATCTTACATCACAATATATTTTGATGTTACTAGATGTAGGTTTTGCATAAATTCAATAGTCTCAGATCTTTTTAAAGATTATAATATACAATAAAAATTTCTGCGAAATCAGTTAGAGCAATTTCTGGAGCTTGGGAAAAATTTTTTCGAGGAAAAAATTTGCAAAAATATTTCTGTCAAAAAGAATAAAGTGGAAATACTTGTGGTTTAGAGGCTTTTATTAAAAGAGATCAATAATGAAAGAACTGATAATATTAACAACTCGTTTACACAAATAAAACAAGAAATAAAAATGAATGAGCAGCGACGTTCACGACGAAACGTTGATCTTTTCAGCAATATTTGTTTATTGTGAAGATAAAACTGGTATGATCAGATATTTGCTTTGAAATGTCGTCTTCTATCTGCTTCGTCCAAAAATGCACAAAGAATGAAGTCCTTTAATTTCATTCATCTCCTCCACCCTTTACTTTTAAACTCATTTTTAATAGAGCTTAGTAATTTGCATATTTTAAATACCAAAAAATGAGCTGATTTTATTCATTAGAGGTAATTTGAGCATAACGGCAGCGGCAATACTGCTATAATAAGCGCATTAACACAAATTATAAATCCTCCTAAAAAAAAGATCTAGCAGATATAGATGCCGTATGTTTATCGTAGTGCTCGTTAGTGAATACTTACAGACGGTTTCGCTTTCTTCTTTAAGAGACTTTCAATGGTTTTCTTTACAAAATAGACTACAGCCCCTCTCTGATTGTAAGCTCAATTTCGCCCAAATATCCTCATAGCTTATATGTTCCTTTCTAAAAGCTGGGTAATCTACAAAAAGCATTAATACTATAGTCGGAATTTACTGTGCAGAATGAGTGTGGACAAAATAGTTGTAAGCGTAATAAAAGGCATGACATCAAGTCAAATGCAATCATTAGATATCTCAAACATGCAAAAATGCAAAAAATTGCAAAAATTGCAAAACGTTTAGATGGAAGGCAATGAATGAGTTGAAGTGTCTACAACATTAAACATTGAAAAGCAATGATAATAGCTATAGTGGCAAACAATGAGCTTGTAGCAATAAACCACTCGCCAACACTTCTATGTCGAAGGTATGCAGAAGTGAGCGAATAGTTTATCTACTGCGTTGCTAGGTGAGATAATCATCATACGTTAGGGCTTCATACCTCTCTAAGCTACTTCTTATAGATTTTCGATTATATAGCGACTTGAAATTTTTACATCGATCAAATTAGCAGCAATGAGACTGAACAGTTGAATATGAAAACGCTTCAAATTGCAAACGTTTCCGAGAAATAAATTTGCTGTGAAAGAAAAAAAAAACTTGCAAAGGAAGAAGTTCAAGTATGCTACTTACAATGGATAATAGGAGTTATGCAATATTATGCTTACCAACTTTGCATTAAAGTTTGTGCCATTTTTTGGTAATTTATTAAAATAATAAGACAATATCATGAAGAGTGCCTTTCTTGAAAGTTTTAAATTCGTCTATTCAAGCTTTTTTATTTTTGGAGTTTCTTCGTATCACATATTCCTTTTTTGTGTTTGAATGATTTATAAAAAATCTACGAGGAAAAGTATTGTTTTTCGAAGGAAAATCCGGATATTTTCCTCCAAATTCACTTGTTTGCAGAAATGTAAACTTGTGCTCAAGATTGACTATAGTAAGGAAGCAAGATTGATTTCTTTGCATGTAATGGAGGTTATGCGCAAATGAAAATCATCAAGGTGCGATGAGTGTAATGGAAAAAAGCGAAAGCAATTAAGCAACTAAGCGAAATGTACGCAACTGAAACATTGCATCACCTCCTTTCCGAACTTATAATATGCACGAATAATTTAAAGATGCTGTCAAGATGTGGATTAGCAGGACACCACAATAGTTCTAAAGGAATGATCTTTGATGTAATGAGGTGTGCTACAAAGATCGTTTTTGTGGGAACACTATAAGTGAGCTATTTTGCACTAAAAGTCATTATTTATGCATTTTGAGATGTTCTCTTCTAATCTACATAGTGAACTAAAAGCAACTCAACGCTCGGCACATATTATTTATATTATGTCAATTGTGTCCGCTAATATATCCACCGAATTTGTCGCGCTACTTTTTCTCTGTGAAGAAATGCGTTGAAGCTCCAAGGAAATTTTCAATTTTCAAGTTAAAACGGTTTATTTCTTCTGCACACTCGAATTATGAATGATAACAATTTTCTCGCGGGTGAGAAACAAAGAAGTAGAAGTTATCTAGAAATGAGTGCAGAGGCATTTTTCGCAGCAAAGATTCGATAATAGGCAATGCGATGACATCTCGTCCTCGTATGTCCACTTTCTGATGCCAGCTCTTTTCCTCACCAGTCTTACTGCCTAGCCTGCTCTATAAAGCTGAAAAAAAAAAGATTCTCTGAAGAAAACTTAATCGCGTCGCCAACGTGCGTCTAATTTGCATATAATTATAGAATTATAGCCAGTGGTGGAATAATTGCCTAAGATATCGTTCAATTCACTCATATCTATACTATTCTTTTTTTGCAACTCATAATAAAATGCAATTGTCATCATTATATATTTATAACGTGTGCATTCAAATAAAAATAACCTGTTGAATAAATGTATTTATTTTATTCATAAGTGCAACGTGGCAATTAGGTTTACATATTTATTGAATGTGACATTTTTTTCAGTGAACATCATAGAATAGAAGCGAAGTGAAACATTATAAGAGACGGATCATGAAAATCTTTCCATAGCGATAACAGGTTTTTTAGAAGTTGATAATAATCTACGTAATTGTTGCATTGTTTAAAGCAGTTTTTTCCTCATAGTGAAATACCCTAAAAGAGAAAAAGAGAAAATTTTCGCTCCTTTATCTAATCTTGAAAAATCTTTCCTTTAGAATCCTTCGTTATAAATCGGATCACAGATTCTCATATAAAAACTGCATGAATGAAAAGTGATTTTAATAGCCGATCTAATGGTCGTAATTTTCGCATTCTTCCTTCATTTCTGACTATTTTTGAATTTTGTGATTTGCTTTTATTTGAAAATTGATTGGTTATTTGAAAATTAGGAAACTTAGAAAATCGAAATTCTTCGACGTTCAGTTTATGGAGATATCGCTTTAGCAAATGCAACGTTGTTTATCTTCATTGATGAATGAGTTATAGCTGGATTACACTAACTAAGTAATAGGATATCATTTGAATAAAATGTCGATTTTGAATTTACTTCGGATGCCTCGGAAATTGTTAAACTTTCTCAGATGCTTCTGAAAATGGGGCTCCAAACCTCCGATATGATTTGGCGTAAAAAAATTTTTTTAAATAATATGAGGATATGCCATGAGTTTGCGAATATTATCATTGTACTAACATTTTTAGGAATGCCCAAAATTATTGGCCATCATTTCTCCTGGAAGGTTATTTTCTTTTTTCTTTCTGCTTCTAGAGCCATATTGACGAGAGTCTGAACTAGAAGATTAGCGTCATCTTGTTAGCCTCCAGGCATGAATTATTTTAGTGATGGAGACATGTTTTTGGATACGATTGGTATCTGGTGGATGCTTCTCGATTATGATGGTGTCGCTTATTGTTGCTGCCAATTTATTTTCCGATATTAATAATCTCTATTATGAGGTGCTCGATGGTGTGATTGAATTCAAGGTGCACTCGTTGAAATCAATCGCTCTTATTCTCATCCCTCTCATTATCAATCAATACCGCCTGATCAATAAATCAATATTCGAACAAATATGATCTGTTATCAACAAAAAAATTTTCATTTGCAATGAGGAGTATCAAACGTAATATTGTCAACGTACATAGTATAAAAGCTTAAGATAATTTCGAACAATTATCACCATCATTGAGTAAATACATCGAAAATGAAAAATACATGAACGCATGCGTCGGAAATTTTTCAAATGACCCATATTTATGCAGTGACAGTTTGATTCCATCTTAATAAAACGACCTCAGAAATGATTTTAAAAAAGGGCGTTTTTAAATGAGAAATTTACTTGCTCATAAAAATAATCAATTTTTCAATTATTATCGTAACAGATATTACAATATTTTTATTTCTTTCTGGATTGAATATGTGATACTTTTTGTGGATTTCGAAAACATAAAATCTTGACTGAGTTAAAATTATATATTATGAGCAAATAATAATGCGATCCTTTGACGGTTTTATTTTAAATAAATTGCAGTGGTAATTGCAATGCAATAAAATAGTTGTGTGCACTCTTAATACCGTCGACGTCTAATTGAATGAAATTTCTTCGAAAGGGTTCACATCGATTGCGATGTAATGAGATGTAGCTTAGTTTAAATATTGCTTCCTTATAAGAAGCAGCTGCAATTTCAACTTTAGCAAAAATTATTCCGCGTTAGAGATTTTATTCATTTGAAAAATATCAATAATTTTAGGGTGTTGCGAACGATGTTTGGAACGAAGTAATGAATGCTCGAATAACACGTAAAATATCTCTTAAGGCAACGCCGATAAAATTCAACATTTTTGAGACATTTATCAGAGAGAAACGTCACAACGGACATGGTGCAGATGAATCCACCTGCTGTTAGCCTGCTTATCTTATATCGACTTCATTCTCATCACAAGCGTATTATTTATTTCAGTTCTCAGGTATACTGGCAAACTGTCTCGTGAAATCGGCGAGGAAAATTTGCTTTTACGAATCAAAATTTACAAAATTCGAGGGGCTGATTTCAGGATCCAGGCCATCTTTTGCGAATATTATATTTGTGGTCAAATATTCATGCAGATAACGTGAAAGATTATGAATTTGCATGAAAAAGGGTGCCCTCCAGAAATGAAAAAACTCAATGCTTTTGAACTTTCCGTTGAATTTTGAACTTGATCGTTGGACATTTAATACACATTATTGCATGCAATATTCATGAGGTATTTGAACTAATATGCCGATATTTTCGAGTATTGCAGAAAGCATCAACAATTTCAGCATGTGCTCCACAACCGAACAACTGCCCTCCCGGAGCGCAAGGCCCACCTGGAGATCCAGGCATACCAGGATGTAAGCTTTCGATTACTTGAAGTTGAGCAACCTATGCGTATCCTTTCCACTAGCTGATAGATACTCTTTATATTTTGGACTGATGACCATTCAAGTTTTAGTGAATAAATCATTCAGAGATAGAAATTTTCATGAATGATTTCTTTTTAATTTTATCTTTTTAAGTTTCAGCACAAAACTGTTAATGGTCATCTGCTCGTGCATGTGGACAACTCAACACTGTCCATATGACCATCCCACATAGAAATCAGAAAAATGAATTGCTTTCCAATTATTTTATGCTGATAAACTAAAATCACCTCGGTGTTTTCTAATTCGAAATATAACAATACGTTTGCCTAACGGTCGCTTTTTTGATCATCAGTTGGAATGCGAAATAGTTTTTATAGGAAATTTATTTTTAGAAATTCGTCAGTCCACCCGAATGAGCGACGTGGCGAACTGACGGATTGAAGTTCCATTCCTTTACAAAGTGCATTTTATGGATGAATTCACATCTTTATGATTCTAAAAGGATTCCACAATCTTATACGCCAGATTAAATTGATTCAAATTAGGTGACTAATGCTGCTTGTTATGATTCTAATTAAGTCTATGAGTAGGTGTTGCATCAATTTGACGATGGTATATAAATGACTGCAAAATGTAGCTCAATTGCAACCTTTTCTGAATCGGGAATTTGAAGTACTCGAAGAAACGGTTCCTAGTTTTGAAGCTCCTGGCATACGTGGTTACGATGGGCAGCCAGGACGAGATGGCATCACTTTCACGTATGATGAGGATCAGGAGTGCATGAAATGCAAAGTAGGTCCACCAGGACCTCCAGGACCTGACGGCCAGCCTGGACTTGATGGACCTGATGGTTTACCTGGGCCGCCTGGAACTCTTGGATCGCAAGGACCACCAGGGCCACCAGGACCCCCTGGAGACGCTGGATTTGACGGTGAGAGAGCTTCCTCTACAAAAATTTTCAGTGATTCTCCTCGCGATAAGAAATCATTGAATGCTTATTCTTTGGAAGCGTTGCTTTTTTTCAGTCACTTTCTTTTCTTACACATTGAAAGTCGCCTTCGAAAACCGACGCGTTTTCCTTTTGCAGCTGATGTCAATTATTAGCGGCCATATTGGCCTTTAATACTTGCTCATAACGACCAAGTATATGGGCCATTAATAGCTCTAGTCGTAATGGCCATAGTGGCGTTCAAGTAATGTATGGGCCATCATCCCATTACTACTAAAAACAGGTCAAACATTTCGCTGCTAAACAATGAGTTATTTAAAAAGCATCTCTATGAAGCAAATTTCTACGTGTGGATGAATATTTAAGGGCCACCTGGCATTATGGGACCACGCGGTCCTCCTGGAGCAGCTGGAACAAAGGGATACGGCTTGCCGGGGCCAAAAGGACCACCTGGACCGCCCGGACCACCTGGTGAAGAAGGATACACTGGTGGAATTGGCGCACCTGGACCTATGGGGCCCGTTGGACCACCTGGGGAACCTGGCTTGCAAGGACTACCCGGACAACCTGGAACTGTGGGTCTGGTGAGTTATCACTACGACAGTTTACCAGAATTTGAAGTGGACATATTTACGCTTCTCGGTATTTGCTCACAAGTGGTCAAAGGTATAAACTGATGAGTAAGTATAGTTAGGGATTGCCGGAAGTAGAATTGGAATTTATGTTGCATAGTCGCACAGTTAGCCACATTACTGATGAACTATGCTCCATAGAAAAAGTTGGAAAAGTTGGGGCATAATTAGTCGTCAATATGCTCGCCAGGATAACAGTTGAAAAATGTTCTAAGAAAATTAGTGATTGATGGATTAAACGAGTCGGTGGCACTTGATCTACCTTCTTGTTAGCCAACAGGCTCAAAGAGTTCCGACATTTTTTAACACGCAGATAGGATTATGCATGTGAAAACATTCACCGATTGTACTAATAATCGATGTTTTGATTCTAAGCATGAAAATCATAGTATTTCGAGGGTTTTCGATATAGATATTTGAATAATAAAATAACTACCGGCCAAAATCTCGAAAAACTTCGATCTGGATCAACACAGCTGCCTATAAGTCATTGAAGAGGTAATCTGTCAATCCCGTCTTGATAATCTTTCTTCTAAATCCATTAAAATGACATGTAGAAAAACAAGGTAGATTTGGTAAGAGAATATTGTTTAATATTATGAAGATGAGGCAATCAAATCCAATCGTAATGTGCTATAGGTGAACTACAAATTCGGAATTAACTTTTTATAAACTTATTATAGAACAATGTTTGCATTAACAGTACCTCTCTAGGCCAGTATCTTTTACCTCCAACACTTTTCCGTCGTCGTAAAAGTCGTAAATCTGTCTTTTTCCACTTTTCCTATTTCTGCCATATCATCTTCTCACCTTCTCTTCCTCCTACCTCCCCAATTCCTCTCTATTCGTATCCACGCCTACAGAAAATTTTATGCGACCACTACGTAAAAAAAAATAGCGATGATGTGTACAAAGTGGAATTTTCAGGAAAATTTCTTTTTTTTTTTCAGATGGGCAATCCTGGTTTGCCGGGTAATGACGGTGGATATTGTGCTTGTCCACCAAGAAGTGGTGACGTTGCTTCACAATCATATCGTCGTCGACATCGCCTGAGGCTTCGCAGTCGATATTCAATCTACTAAACAATTACTCTCTTTCGTGTATCTTATTCATTCTTTCCATTATTCATGCTAAACATTACCTTCATA
This sequence comes from Baylisascaris schroederi, assembly GCA_006503575.1. Taxonomy (NCBI): domain Eukaryota; kingdom Metazoa; phylum Nematoda; class Chromadorea; order Rhabditida; family Ascarididae; genus Baylisascaris; species Baylisascaris schroederi. Next base: position 997,964 of record QEWY01001069.1, read on the forward strand.
AAGATTTTGCAATGGATTACATATTAATACGGAAAACAGTGTGAACACTCGCGGTAGAATTTTTATCACCGAAAGTTTGTGGTCCTTCCATTGTTGTGAAGAAGTGTTGTTCCAGAACCTCCAATTCTTGTTATTGAATTCGGTCGGGGTGGGGGGAGGGGGGAGTGAGAGGGGCTTAGGAGATAAGGGGAGAGGTGTTCTCAACGAATGGCTATCTCCTTTTCGTCCCCAGGCCCTCCTCTCTCTCAGATCCTGTAGCCTTCGAATTTAAACACGGTGTTTTCCGCTTGAAGACCTCAAGATTCGATAGCGGAAGCTTCGGACTCGAAGTTTATCTCCAAAGGAACGCTACAGTATGATAGTGCTGATGAAGTGCCTAATATGCTCAGGAGTCCTAAGCCAGATCAAAGGACCCTCGAGACCAAATCTATCACCAAAGCAATGCTGACTAACCCCTCTATTCAAATCAGTCTTAATGTCAATGTATTTCGTTCATCATTTCCAAGAGATTGCTGAAAATAATCTCTATAAGAGTTAAGTTTTTTTATACATTTATTCTTTCCACACTTAACAATAAATGGTTTATTCACTGTGCATTAAACGCATAAAATGACTTAAATGTTATATCAACAGTGAACATTGGCACAGAAATTATTTATTCATCCTACATTTCTTCATATTATCACTCATTAAGAATTTTATATAACATAATGAAAGCAACAAATAATGAAATTAAGTGAGTTGAAATATTTGTTGATATAATATTCAAATTTTGATTCGATAGAACGGAATAATTTGGTAGAATTTGAATATTTAAAATTTTAGTTTAATTCGACATCCGCAGAATGTTTGAGTTGCCACTAAAGAAGCGAGTAAAGGATCGTGATCAGTGCAAGTTAATGTGTTGTACGTACAACTGGAAATGTACACACAAAATTTATGCCACTCGAAACTCAAATTGTTTAACGCTTTTAGCTTCATCGAGATAATTATATTACTATAGGTTTGCATAAATCTGTTCTCAGTGGTGACAGGTGCCATCCATATTTAAATGAGCATTTTACATGCGTTTCCAATATCGTTTTAATATAAAACGAAAACGACGTCCTGATTTTGCCACTCCAAATAATTAGAAGGGTGTTTAAAAATCGGTGCATAAGGAATGGGACTGATGAGGAAAAATATATAAATTTCTCGACTGTGACACTTTGTATACAAATTGTTGTAAAAACCATAAGACATTGGCATGATTTCTACAAAGACATATGAGCATGTTTGTCTGTTTGTTTGCTAGTCCAGGCTCGTCAAAACGTTGTTACATATAATCTGCACAATATATGCAAAATTCCCCCTACATTCTATTAACTGTCATCTTAATGAGTAGGTAATTTACAGTTGCAGTTCATTTACTTAGAAGAAAACAGTGGTTAATTTTCTAATTGCTGCAATATGGATGCTCTTTTCGTGCCAGTTGTCTGCCTTCAACAAAAAAGAAGTGCTCAAGTGCAATCGTCTAGAGCTTGTGTTTAAGCCTTCTGTTGTTGAGACAGATGAGTGCATTACTGAACGCCATATGTTCACTCATCTCACTCATCATCTTATTTCAGTCCTTATTGCCCTTCTTCTTGTTTATGTATTTGCTGATTCCGCTGCATTTTTCAAAGGAATATCCATTCGTCAGTTGTATGATTACAAGCAGCTACTCCTGCCGACGAACATTAAATACACGGTAACAAATTAATTCAAAGGTATTTTTATAGATCAGCAACAAATTGAAGAAAAGTACTAATTTTTCCTGGGAAATGGAGGAAAAATACTTTTGGAAGATTTGATTTGATAATAGAAAATATGATGAAAAATAGCGAAAGATCATATTAATAGAGATGCAATCACTGATGGGAGACTCCGGAGTTGAACTCCACCCTGCTTCCCATTACACAATTAATTCGAGTTCTTCCGATCTTAAAACGCCTTTATCGAATCAGTCTAATTTGGGCTAATCATGTAAATGGATTTCTGGGGAACTCTAATTCAGAATTCTCTCATTATTAGTTGCGAAAATATTGCATTTCTTGAATTCTTAGCCAATAAAATGCTTACAGATAGAGAAATGAGCTTTATTCATTGAGTATCTTACAATTTATATGAAATTTGGCCGATAGTGTGAGACAGATTAGGCTTGTTCTATCTGTCGCTCTTTAGTCATTTAGAAAGATAGAAATTGCCCACTTTTTAAGGAATCGGTGGCCGCTATGAATAAGTATCAAAACAGCCAATTAATTAGGAATTGAGCGTGTACCCTCTTTAATCCTTTTCAAAACTAATGCATATAATTGGAAGCATATAATTGTCATCAGTTGCTGTATTATACCCACCAAATTTGTAACTCTAGCTTCATCGGCTCCTTAATTGATGACAACAGCAAAAAAGCAGATCATTCAAAATATTGCATAGGGCAGAATGTAGAGCGTCTAAGTAGGCGGGTGGGTACGATACGCGTTTTTTACACTTCATCATAGATTAGCAACCTACTAGACAAATATTCAATAGTGATCGTTATGTTTGCCGACGAAGCCGACCTATTGCATAGCAGTAAATTCGTTTATCAACTATAACTGATTGATTGTTCAGCAAAGTGAGGCGTAGATTTTATACAGAAGTAATCATTAGTAATCTAAGTAAGAAGTGATCAAACGATGAAGTTCTGATCTTATGATGTCAAGAGGTCTATACTGGCAAGTAACGCTCAGAAGAATGCGCTAAATTAAGCTTGTTATATACTTCATTGAATTTACTGACAGTACATTTGAGACTCATTTTGGGTATATTTCACATATTCTATGGGATCGTTATGGTATAACAGTTTGTTTTTAAATTCTTATCATTCCATAGGATTTGATTTGTGCTCCATGTAAAAAATTGAAAAACGTTTTCGACATTTCTACTATGATTCATAGTGCTGAAATAAACTGTTTATAAAATAACAAAACGCGCTTGAACAGCGAATGATTAGCTCATTATTGCCTCGAAGTGAGCACATCTCTCTTACAATATGATAGACATTGAGCCACCCTTGATCCATCTGCAGTGGTAAACGAGGCTGGCAGAAATAGGAGATCTCTTTGACCTCTCAATTAAAGGTCACTTTCATAGCGTACAGAAACTTTGATCACATACTAAACTAACAAAATGTACAATAAACGTTCGCTCTGGAAGATTAAGGTTTTACTAAATAGTTCGGTCCAAAGATCTATGAACTAAAGTTTTTTGCAATATTTAAGATACAATTTTCCTAATCATATTTAACAACTTTTTGTAAACGAATAAATAATAACTCTTCGTAAGTAAACATACTCGTTTTCAATAAAGCCACTCATTGTTGGTATTGTTTGTTGCTGAGGGCGGCTTAGCCTCCTCATCGGTTCTAATCGAGTTTGGCTGCTTCAATTTTCCCAAAAAAGAGCCGATTTTTTAAATACTAGATTTCAAAAAGCAATGGTAAGAGACTACAGTCTTTGGCATATTCTAATACCTCCCTTTCTCTTATAATTTTAGAGTTGTATTCTAGGACGAATTTTCAAATGTTTAGGATTTAAAATATGAGATCTTAAAAATGATTTGATTTTATGAGTGCAAGTTTTATTGCCTAATTGTTTATTTGTGATGAGAGCGAAATTTTTTATGGTAGGCTTGTAAAACTATTCGGCTGCTTCGTAGATGCATCAGTATGCTTTCTTTTTTTTCGGAATGTTTGTACAGCCGGCTGGTTCGGCAGGTTGGAGAGAAAAAATCGGTTATTGTGTCAAGTTTTCAATGCGTTCCTCTGCTCCTTATCTCTTTTCAATGATATATCGATCTCTGTGCTTTTTATGCGATGGAAAGAAAATTCAATTGTGTATGAAATAAATGTGATTGATTAGATGATGCGACAACTTTCACAATTAGCAAACAATGCCGATTCAAATGATTTCAGTGGTTCACTTACCCGATTTTTAGGTGAGCATCTGTGAATGATTTACTCATCGATAAAAGAAATGGAAGATGACGAGTTGAAGATTCCTATCGTTATCAATAGAGAGGTTATCAACCAGGTAACTGCCGGAAGTATGGTTTCCTCTTACCCGTTTCGACTTGCATTATGAACAACTCGATGAATAGTGATAATTCAAATGGACTATTTAATATTTTCATAATATATAGCTAAATCAGCAGAACACATTTGAGGTACTATCAAGTAAAGTCTGGTTGTGAAAAAACTTTTTAATCTTATCAATGACTCGATTGGTACAATCGAGATTCCCTATCATTAGTTCATAGTTGTTTTTTTTTTTTTTGATTCACAGTGATGTCAATAAGATTTTCTAATCCAAATGGCTTCACACTGATTGAGACGTTGAATAAAGAAGAAAAACAATTAATCGTTGCTGGGAAGTGATGGAACATTAAAAGATTTAAAAAATATCGGAAATACGGCATTAACTCAATCCTGGAAAGAGCAAACTTTATGGAATAAGAAGGAAAAGAAAAAAACTCAATGGAGATAACCATGGATGAATTTTTTGTGGGATATATCGTTGTCTCGTGGTATTTCCTTGTAAAAAGGATATAAAAATTTCAATGCTAATTAAATTGATTAGCGACCAATAAATGTTTATCTGATTTTGTGAATTACCTTTGCAAATTAATCATTGATGTTCTGATAGTAAGAAAGTAAATCGAGAAGGCAATCTTTAATGTTCTTATCATTCGGTAATGCTATATTTCTAGGAAGATTTTGATACTAAATACGGATATGCAAAACCACAAACCGATATCAAACAACGTATTTTTGCGCATCTTCCCATAAATGGCAGAAGAAAAAACTGTGATGAGATATTAAAGCGATTCATACCAATTGTGGATTGGTTGTCAATCTATGAAAAGAGTGATCTCATTACGGATATTATAGCTGGATTGACGGTTGGAGTGCTATGTGTCCCTCAAGGTAACTGATCCGATTACTTGAAATTTATGGCTAATCTTATGAGTTACAACCTTATGAGCTCAAGCAAATAGCATGCAAAAATTGGGAGGCCGGAAATGGATCCATGGAACAGATATTAATCTAGGATGTATTACTTGAAGTAAAGTGGAAACTATATAAAATACACTTTTATTTATTTATTTGCATTTGAACGGCCCAAAACCGGGAAAATACACAAAAAATATGTGAATACGAATAAAGGTGATAATAGAATGGACAACGGAAACAAGAAAAACCAAAAAGCAAAACGTCCGAATGAACAGACAGCAAACACTTCGGGGCTTAATACGCAACATCAGTAATATCTGAAAATCATAACGACTCAGCTGTGGTTTGAAAGATATAGATATACTATAAAATGAAAGAGTCAGAAATCTTGATAATAAAACGGAAGTGGTCGATAACTTTTGAGACATTTTTGGTTATTTTTGAATGTTCCTGTAAAAAAAAAACTATTTCTCCGTGTGTATGAAAAAGTGTATTTTTATTATTCCACGTGAAAAATGTTGTCTTAGAAAATAGTCTATTAAACAGTATTAAATTCGTTGTTTTCTGATTGTTTTGATCAAACGACGCATACTTTTTAACCTAATGTTCAACCATTTATTTCAAATTACTGATGCAGAAAAATATTGTATATTAAATGATGGCAATTTGCCAAATGAATACTTTCAGCAATGGCGTACGCGTCTTTAGCGAATGTGAATGCTGTTGTTGGGCTTTATACATCGTTTTTTCCGACGCTAACGTACGCTATTTTTGGTACATCAAAGCACATTACTTTAGGTGAGTAACTGCGTTCTCTTTATTTTAGATAAATAATTGCACTTTCTCTATTTCGAATGAGTAATTATAAGCGAATGGAGTTAAAAATTATTGGCAAATATCCATTCGTTTTGTCCGAAACGACAAAAAGAGAGAAATTTTCAATGCTTTTTATGGGTAATCTTAGTTGTTCGAATAATTTAATTCGGTACATCAGATAAAACTGCCTGAATTCATTATTTTTCACTTCTTAGCCTAGAAAAACTCAATAAATATGTTATAAATTCACAGTTTGAGGCGGTAAACTTTAGAAAATCTCGATTCCTTCAATTAACGCGTAAAAATGAAGTGTAGATCAAACATATTCGACTGTTCAAGTAATAAATCAAAAATTTTTCAACCACTTCATCGGTATTATTGCTGTCTGCATTAAAGTAACACTACATCAAACCAGTGAACTAAAGTTTTATCAAAATTTAAAAGTTATATTCGTTGTGTGTATAATTCGGCAATAAGACAAATGTTGCAAAGGATGTATAGAACCTATAATTTATGTGCACTATTTCACCTCTCTAATCATTCATCAAAACACTAGCTTTAATGTTCACTTTGAAGCTTACTAGACAGCATTCAAAGTTTATCGAAGTTTACTTTCAACATAACAGTCATAATATTAACTGAACAAATGTAACTTGTTTAGTCATAACAAATGTTACACAATGTTCGAAAATATTTGATATTGCAAAAGAAAAAAAAAAGAGAAGGGTGCACTCATCGAGTATTCATTTATTTTTGCAATCATTTTATCTACAAGTTTCTTTTCACAGCTATTCGAAAAGCTATGAATTGTACTAAATTTTTCTATGTTAATTATACTAAATTATTGCATTCCTCGTTTCTAAGAATTGCATTGCTATAGCATAATATTTTCTACATTACTGCAGTGATGCTGAACACTAATAAATAAATTAGATCAATGTTCTATGCTTTCATTACTTATAGTTATCTCTAGGATGACATTTTTTCGATTATTAAAGGAATGTTCGCGGTGGTAGCACTTATGGTGGGTAATGCGGTCGATCGTGAGTTACGTTCAAACTTAGCAAATGAAACCGATCCGTTTTTCATAGCAGTTATTCCGGATATGAATCCAGAAATTGTATTGGTCTCTACTCTTGCATTCCTTGTTGGATTGTCGATGGTAAGCTCATGTCTAATATAATATACTTTATTAGATGAAATTCCTTTTAAAGAATCATGATTCGATATGTTATTTTTAAGTCAAAATGTGCACTTATTTAATAAAATTTGAAAGAGGTGTTTTAGCATTTCACTGATTATCGTTTCTGATGTAATATCTTTTACGAAGCGTATACAAATAATGGGCTTATGTTTTTTTTATATTAATGCCTAGATATATAAATTGTTACTGTAGTAACTTCTTAAAGTATTACTGTAGCAAATGAAAAAACGCACAATCTTTTGCAATCAAGCATAATGGAGTTCTTCAATATTTACGTTAATCAGAGTGGTGCAATATATTAAGTTACAACAATGGGCATATTCTGTTGTGATGGATTGCTCTTCGTTGCAACCTTTTTTAGCACTCGTCATAGCTGGCTACAGTACCCTCCCTGTTTCAGGCAATAATGTCGTTACTACAGCTTCATTTTATAACTTCATATTTATCGGATCCACTTGTTGGTGGATTTACAACTGGTGCTGCATGCCATGTTTTTGCCTCACAAGTGCCCAAACTTATTGGCGTTTCTTTAAAGCCAAGACAAGGACTATTCAAGTTGCCTTATGTAAGTAGTGCATGATCAATATTTGCTACTCTAGTAGTGATTCGAGAAGTGCCAAATTTCTATGACTTTCTTCCTTTCATTATTTTGGCTCATCAATTCTTAAGCATCTATTTTGGAAAAAAAAGCACCAGAATTTTAAAAAAAAATTTAAGATTTCTAGTTGGAAGTGACCCATAACGGCTTTCTGCATAAGCTTGATGTAAGATGTATGTCCAATGTACAAATAAATTGCACCAATCATAAATGAGGCACAAATATTACTATAATTTTTCCGGTTTTCAGTAATCTTTTTGCTCCTTAAAAACATATAACATTTTATCTGAATAAGAGTTATGCATTAACCGCTACTCAGTATTGCGCATATTGCAGTTAGCAAAGGATTTTATTCTTTCATTGCCTAAGGCAAATGGTTTGGAGGTGCTGATTTCGTTTATTTCTATTGGAATACTTATGCTGGGGAAGTTATTAATTAATCCACCGATACAAAGACGATTTCATGTGCCTATTCCTTTCGAATTATTTGTGGTATTATTTCATTCCATTTTAATCTCGAAGATTTGTGATTACGCTCTTATAACTTTTTGTTCTCAAAAATGATCTTTGGTTTTGTTGATTGTTTATCACGGATGATTGATAATATTAATTTTAAGTGCATTTTTTTTCATCCGCTCTCAATTATTGTCAACATTAGGTGGATTCAATGAGATGAGAAAATTTTTTTGAAAAAATTTACTCCTATCGTTATCGATAGAATATATAATTATAATTAAATTATGTTTCCCTATAAAAATTTCCGATAATAATTTAATTGAAATTTATACTAATAATTTAACATCATTGTCTAAAACTTAACGATTTCTATCTTTTCTTCTTAAAAATTGCAGAGATGCGTCGAAATGGTGTGAATTTATAGGGTTTGAATAGCTGCTAGGCTCTTACTCGTCTAACGTTCAGTTCAAAACTCTGTCTCAGATGAGTCCGTGAATTAAAGCCAATTAAGACTAATTTTGTTGAATGTATCCTTATCTATATTGCCGAATGCTTGTAATGTTGCCGTTTCCTAGTTTATAAGTCGCCTCCTCGTCTCATGCCCTGAATACGCTTGCTGTGGGAGCTCACAAGGGCCAATGACCTTCCTCTACTGGATGTAGACATTCCAACTAGAGTAAAAGCCCTGGCTGTGATCTGCATTTGTAGGACATATTCGCTAAGTTCGAAAATTTGATGTATATTTAATCTGAAATGCTGTAAGACGCTGACAATGGAAAAAATATTTCCGCAAAAGAAGATAGTCACTAAATTTTAACCAAATATACTTTTCCCTCGAGTCATTTTACCTATCCGAATGGGTTGTATGATCTCGAGTGCATATCGTATGTATCCATTCCGGATGTCGTGGACTGTCCAGTTCCACCCTCCGCTAACCTCTTCTGTTATCCGCCTTTCCTATCAATCTGGACTTCTATAAGCGGAGAAATAGTGGTTTATTTATAAAGCTTGCATCTATTAGCTTTTACACTATCTTATTTAGTTTTATTAGAGTTTGTAATTGCAATCTGTATCTTTCCTTAGAATGATAAACTTACGCTTATCAGATTGCTATTTTCTGACCTTATCAAAGCTTTTTTCCATTGATGCAATTTCAGATGATTTGTGGAATAGTGATTACACATTCTTTACAACTTCATGAAAAATATGGAGTTGCTATTGTTGGTGATATACCGAGACGGTTTCTTTCATTTTTCCTTGATCAATTTTTGCATTTTCGAACGAAATTTTCTGGGGCAGCGAGTTTTTTTTTTCACTTTAGACTATAATTACTGTAAAAGCTTGAGTTTATTGAGTGATCGCTATTAGCGCTCGAATCAGTATAATAAATTTTCTAGTATATGTGAATTAAGTATAGATTTATGCTGGTTTGGAAATTTTATTATGCTTTACTTGAGTACTCAATAGCCCAGGATCTATATTCTAACCAACTTGGGAAACAACTTGGGAAAATCTGTGTTTTTATGAGGGATTATAAAACAGTAAAATATTTTCCTCTACTTAAAATTTCCATTAATATTAATTCATCGACTAAACTGGTAGTATTTTGGAATCTCTAGATTTTGTACTTCTCAAAAATCCGTTGCATGTGATCGCTTTTGACCAAAAATTTGCGAAACTGAAGAGAAAAATTGCTTAGAGAATCCGTAAACATTGCTGTCGAGGTTTACCGTTTTTGTTATTTTGAAGAATCGATGCTAAATTAGAGCAAAAATCGGCTGAAAAGAAAAATAATTAATTCAAACAAACCATATACGTAAAGAAATGGCAGGTTCACGAGTATATGTACAAATTTTCACCGCTTTCAAAGGCATTTGGACTTGAGGTCCCTCTTGATTACAAGTTTGTGTGCGAGGAATGAAAACTCGAAGAATAGTAAAAGCTAAGTGCTCCAAAGATATATTTGAGGTTCTTTGAGTTCCGATGTTCTGAGAAATGATGATACCAGCGGATTCGTACAGCAACTGTGTGGTACTCTTCAAAACCATATCGAACATACCTGTTGAGGCGTTTTTGGATGTGAGTCTTTTCCTCCCTTTACCTATATAAAATTCGCTGCTTAGTTTATTGCAATTTTCGTGCATCCCTCACATCTAAGTATTAGTGATTCCATAGATTATTGCGCACTTAATTGAAATTAGAGAAAAGAAGAGAAGGAGGAGGAATGTTAGCTGAGGCTGATATTTTTGACATTTTAAGTTTATGAAGAAAATTTCTTCACTTGAATATTCACTCAGCGATATTTTCAGCTTGCCGTCACCGTCGATTCCAAGGTTTCAACTATTTAGAGCTCTTCTTGTGGATGCGATTTTGATTGCTATTGTTATCTTCTCAGTTACAGTTTCTGTTGGGAAAGTTTTCGCCAAGAAACACAACTATCAAATAATTGCCAGCCAGGTGGAGGATTTTTTAAAATTCATGCTGAAGTTGAAGAACTTACAAGTTGATTGCTGTGATGAACAGAGATCAATGCAATCAATGAGCTGTTTTGAGATAAAAAGAAATTTTACTGAAGAAACGAATATATATAATAAAATATGTCAGTTTTTTGTTCTTTAGGGATATTTTCAATCATCAATTTTATTTCTTTGCGAACGATAAAACGATTTTCGTGAATGATGATCGTTTGCTTAAAAAGCATTTTTATTTTATTAAGTAAATCTTAATGATTTATCACATTTTAGTGATATATATGTGATATGATAAAATATGATATGTTATGATATGGAACAGTAATGATAAATATGTTTCTTACTGAAATATTTTTGAATATTCGCCGAAGGACAATTGTCTTCAAGCTTTTTTTATGATATATGATAGATCAATCTAATCATCAGCAATTATCTCACTTAAGTATACAATAAGATGGAATATTTAATGGGAATTTTTCTGTTAAAAATGTATTGTTAAAGATCTTTATCCAATGATAAAATGAAATTGTTGTAGGAATTGAGGGCGTTAGCTTTATGCCAATTAATTGGTGGTCTTATGAGTTGTCATCCGGCAAGTGGAAGTCTATCAAGAGCAGTTGTAAATTCACAAATGGGTGTTAGATCAGAGGTACGCTTATGATTTAATATTTAGTACTCATTCACATTGATTTATTTTTTCTCCTTTGATTTGATTTCAATATTGTTTCTTTAATTTGTTCCTTAGCGATTGTTTCTCAAGCATCGTTAAGCGGGGGGGTAGCAAAACGAATTCCGAAATTTTAGATAGAAATTTACAAATCATTTTTACATTAACGAATTTTTAATTGATCCTAAAACAAACGACTTGAAAATATTTTCCCGCTTGCGAACCGTTTCAGGAATATCTAAATTGGAGAAAGAGGGAGAGGGAAGGGAAGAGGGGGGTGGCGGGGTGGGAAGTAAAGGATATTATCAGATCGATAGCATATTTTGTCCTTGTGTTGATTTGTTTGCTTTCATTATTTGAACTATATTCGTGAAAATATTTAAATTTTTTAGTCAATTCTCGCATCGATTATTATTGTCGCACTCGAAAAGATGTTTCTCCAAGCTAAAGATACTCAACGGTTATGGAAAGTCTCAAAAATTGACTTGGTTAGTATCGTTTCGAATGTCTAAAAAATTTTTCAATGACATTTTGCGCTTTTCAATTTTTCTATATTCTCACAATTAAATCCTCTATTGAAAATTTTTACACTTCATTTGTCCAAATATGACGTCATCAAGCGTAATTAAATCCCTAATCTATGACGTGCTGAATTATTGCAGATGATATGGTTGGTTAGCTTTTTTGGCACATTCCTATGGAATGTTAGCGAGGGACTTGGTATATCCATTGGTTTCGCTGTTCTCACTGTTATCATTAGAACACAATGGTAAGTTTATTCTTTTGAAGTCGAGTTTTTAAACTTCCTTTGAAATTTTGTAACGAAAAATGAAAACGATATTTCAAGTTTCTTTTCATATTTTCATTTAACATCTGAAAGATATAAAGAACGAAAGAGAAATAAACTATTATCTTATAAATGAAAAGAAATATAATTCGAAAATCTTTCGAATTCATTGCTATTTCTTTGAAGTGCTATTTAATGTATTACTGCTCTTGAAGAAAACCACCGTTTAATGGACCTTCAAAATGAATCGATTCGACGATATTCCAGAATAATCCTCACATTTTCCAAATTCAATTTTTTTTTAAAAAAAGTACTTGAAGTATTCCAGCTGACTACTTCAAACAAACATGGCTTTTTTGTACAGTAAAGGTAGCAAACATTTTAAACTGTCAGAGAATAAGAATAATTTTTCAGGGCAAACGCAGTGACATTAGGTCAAATGCACGATACCGAATTCTACAAAGATGTTCAACGATACAGGTATTCAGTTTACGAGTTTAGCGTTTGTGGCTCGTTCCCAAGATAAAAACCTATAGAAAGCGTAAAATCTAATCGATGATTGTTTCAAGGTCCTCGTTTATGTAAATGTGCTATCCACTCCCTATTTAAGTTGAAATTGCACAAAATTTTTCTTGCAGTATCACTGCTAAGAAAATTTCTGCTTCACCCATTTCGATTACAATTGCATACTTATGTAGTTTAATTAGCGTAGAACATGGGATAATGGGGTATGATTTTGGTGTATGACTGATATTAAACTTTTTTAAATATTTCTTTTATTAAACTTTTTAAATATATATCAAATATATTTCTACATAACTTTATAAATGTGAATATATTTTTTATAAGAAAGGTTATAAAAGAAAAATCATGAATAAAATAAGAATCTTGCAAGCACTCAAATGATTACTTCTTGCAGTTCATAAAAGTTGATGTCATCTTTAAGGTTTTTATTTATGAGAAATTCTGATGTGTGCAGTCAGCTGTCAAGAGATGGAGTTGTCAGTCGGCAATAAATTATTGTTGGAATCAGTATTTCAATTTTTTTTAGAAGAATATTTCTTTACAGTAAAAATCGGCAGATAAAGAATTAATTGTTCGATGTGTAATTTAGTATAAAATAAAACAATTTATTTTCTGTAAACTTTTGTGATGTTGATATCAGTCATATCACTTCTACTTATGAAATCGGACGAATTAATAATCGATTGCTACATATGAAAAGGTGTTTGATTGAAAAATATCAGCCATCACTAATAGAGATGATTTATAGGTAAATTCTGTTGGAATTCGAATATATAGTAAAATCCTGATTATGAATTTCCCTCGTTTATAGACCCTTAGAAAATATGTAGATTTCTCGATAGATAATTCTGAAGTTTGTTTTAATAGCGAAATAATTTTATAGGAATGCTGAAATTGCTTCGAATATAACAATTTATCGTTATGATGCACCGTTATTATTTCTCAACAACGATCGATTTAAGAGTAGAGCTATACGAATGGTCGATCAAAAATTTGTACGTTTTTTCCCATTTTAGTTAATTTATTTTTTATTCGATTCAAATTTCTATGAGTCTTATTGCTATATCAGATTTTTTTTAAAATTTATTTCAGTGTTATTTTATTGATGAATAGTAAAGTAAAGTTGACTGTTATTCGTTCAGAAATTCGTTTGCATTGTGATAAAATTTTATAATTACTCATTTTTTAATTATGATATTATTTTATATAGTTGAAAAGTTGAAAAGTTGAAAACTTGTAACCATCGTTTACCATCTCAAATCTACGACGAATTTTCTGATTTCGTTTAGAGAAAAAAAAAAAACAAGAAATCTGTCTACGATTTTCTTTACCCCTTTATTTATTCGATTTTGTTTTATTGCTAAAATTTTTTTGCTTTATAATTTCAAGTTTAATCTATTATTGCTTTTATTTTCAGAAAGATTATAATGGTGAGAATAAAAAGTTTGTAATAATTGATGCCTCTGGATTTACTTATATCGATTATATGGGTGTCGAAGGCCTTAAAGATCTCTATACTGAATTCACTAAAAAAGATATTCAAATGCTTATTGCCTCACCTAAAGGTTGGGTTTTTGTATCTCTAAGTGAAATATGGCGATTTAATTGGATAAGCCCTAAGTTCCATCACTGCAAAACGAATATTTGAAAACTATAGCTTTTAGAATTCTGGAACTCATACTACTGAAAGGCAATTTGACGTCGAATTTAACAGCCGGTAGCAAACCGTTAAGTAGCAGTTATTTGAATGCCACATCTTTAGGCAATTAATAATGTTGCAAGTTGAAGTAACGGTTTGAGAGAATCTTCCCGTCCATTCAAGACGAAGAGGAATAAAACGGAAGTGAGTTTGAGCAACGTATAGATAAGCTAATGGTACAGTCAATGCTGCATAGCTCCCATATGTACGAAAATTTTCGGCATAGTATATTATTGAAAATTAAGCATCCATATACGTCAGCCAATTATCATATTCTTTTTTAATTTTAATATAAAACTCTTCCATTTTTTTGCGATGATTTCATGCAAATTTCATAATTAAAATCAAATATTTTTTCTCCATAATTTTCTATAAAATTCCCATTATTTTTTAGACAATAAATTTGAATAAGTAATCATATATTTGCAGCGGCAGCACGAGAATTATTTATTGAATGTCAATTGTATGATATTATTTCCGAACATCGTTTCTTTCCCTCGATCCATGATGCGTATCTCTATGCGAAAGCACATCAAACGAAACATCAATCAAACACTCACTACATCGAGAATAATCTTCTACCGAAGAAGGCCGATTTTCATTCATAACTTAACTATTACTTATGCTTATTCCAGGAGGAAAAAAGCTTTATTTTATCACTCTGTTTTGGCAGTATTCATGAATAGGCTGTATTTAGAGACACAAATCACTACGCACTAATTGCTAATCAGAAGTAGAGAGTTTACTTACATTCAAAAACAAGAAGTTGAAACGAGAGAATTGGTAGGGTCGCTACCTTAACGAAGTTGGCTTCATGCTATTGCTCCAGCCACAGCGCTTTCCTAGCAAACAACTCCGGAAAGGGCACCAACTTTAAAGATGTTATCGGTGATTTCGTTTTCGGTCCGCTCTTTATTGAGTCATTGATCCGAACGGTAGCACATTATATCCATATGAGATTGAAGTTGATTGAAAGGGAAAAGCTTGGCGATATCCATAATGCGTTAAGCTTTTGGTAGTGCAAGTTTAATGATGCCCTTGTCGATATTATTTCACATAAAACTTTTAAGAATAAAGTTTTATATCCGTTGAAGAGGACAACTAAGCGGCATCTGTGCAGTTCTTTTTAGGCAGATCTAATAAATAAATAGTGATGAAGACGAATATAAACAAATAAACATTTATGGCAAAACGTCACACTTTCAAAAAGAGCGAATTTTACTTCATCTTGCAAAGATCAACAAAAGATAAACGGATTGCGACGTTAGATTGCATGATGCAATATTGCATATTAGTTGGCAATTTTGAGGAAACCAATTGTGTAATTTTCTTGTTCTGTAGTCGGTTTGTACGGTTGCATTATTTTTCTTTTAATAGTTATTCAATCGACAAGAGTCTCCTAGGCGGACAGATATGCAAAAAAGCATATTATGGCGTCATTTACCTGGACTACCTCTCCATCTGTCCAGTATTTTTAGCTAAAAGATTCCAGAAAAATACCTTAGAACGTTTATGAAAAAAAAACCGATTTGATCATATCAGTGTAATATTTACTTGAAAGAAAAAACAGCATATTAACCACTGTGAGTCCCGTTTTGAATGCTTTACCGCTTTACCTCACCGCTAAATGCGATCTCCTTTAATGAGTAAACATGCATGTTTTATTCACAGCAACTATCATCAGTGATTACTCCAACTTTCAACATGCATCTTTGCTTTAATGCCTTTGTGCTGATCAAACCTTTGAAATCAATCGATAATGCATGAAATCAATCGATAATGCATTCTCCTGGCTAGAGTCTTTACACTCGACAAATGATACTGTATTCATCATTACTCAAAGTTTTGGTTCATTCTCCTACAGATGCTGTTTGTGATCTTGCTATTATAACCGACTCACTCTAAACTCCACCCGAGGTTGCACTGTTCGGCTGCTATCGAAAAGTCGTCGAAAACTACAAACTGTATTCTTCGCGTTTTGCAACATATATGTGTTGGGCGTAATTGAAAAGCCTTTATTAGTGCGAACTCATTTTGGAAAGTAGATCATACACGATATGGATTACTTACTTGGCTTCTGATACAAGATAGTTAGGGAATATCGAGGAAGGTTTCAACAGCAAAGCTTACGTAGTCCATATCAGCCAACCTTCACAATCAGGTTGGAAATCTTTGACCTGAAATCACTGGAATATCGCAAACTCAAGTTTCACCTGATTCTTTATTTCAAAATTTTCCGACATCCCGCTGTCAGCTATATTTTAGTTCAAACCTTCCCGTAGTCGATGTGGGCATCAAAATCATCTCGTCGAAACGTACTACTACGCCAGCAATATTCTAAATAGTTTCCGGCTTCGTGTTGCACGAATCTAGAATCTGCTTCTCATCAGTATCGTTAATCCACCCACTCCTTCATATGTAAAACTGCCGCCGAGTCGTTTCGATCTTCGCAATATTGTTGCTCATACATATTGAATGCGCATTCGCATTGTTTGCGTACTTAATTTTCGTTTATTTTCCCACTTGGGAATTAGAAATTTAAAAAAAGTAAATAAAAAATATACACAGGAAAGGAAGTGCTCATGTCAGTTTTTGAGGGGTCGTTATGATCTCATGAGAAGCACTCTCCATAGATCAAATTCAGAGGGTTAGGCTAAGTTATTTCATTATAGACTGAGGGATCAGTGATTAGCCTTCATATCAAACACTATGGACAGTAAAGAGAATAATATCTACATTTTAATCCAACAAAACCTGGAGAGTTGATATGCGACATACTATGCTTATCTTACAATTGCAGTGCCACTTCCACATATTTTCTTGAATTCATTCTTCGAATGAAGATGCATTTTCCTGCACGATGGGAAACAATAAAATTCAAATTTACCGGTTAATAACGAAACATCGATCATTGAAATCAACGAGGAGAATTTCATTCAAAAATCCTTATTTAAAACATAAAACCCGCACGTAGTATGATGATAACGGATGTGTGCATAATGAATGAAAGTCGAAATAATCGAGTGTATTGCTGATCCGTAATGTAGATAGCGAGAAGACGCCTAACGATGATGTTTCGAGGCTGGTTTCAACGGGCTCATTGACCATTGACTGCATCGATTCCAATCAGACATCTGTGCAGACACATACGACCACAGTCTTCTTATTTCCAACAGAATCCTCGTCGATGCTTCCAGTCGAATCCTAGTGATTGCCGAGTGGGGTATCGTCATCAGCTAATTGAATAGGCAAGCATGGCTATGAGCGACCTGGTTAGCCATCTGATTGAGCTCTATACGGCCAACATTGTATGGAGCATATTTCTGACGTCAACAGCTGTGCATGCGATATTACTTATTGCGAGCCCCGTGTAAGTACCATTTGCAATCATCTAAGGCTGTTTTATAATTGGTACCGAAGATGGATTAGGAAATGTGTTATGATTGGTTTATATCGAAGAAAATTAGTTGCCATCAACGATAGCACCCCAATGATTTATGAAGAACGGTTGTTTATCATCGAAGAACAAACGAGTAAATACATACAAATTCCCTTCCAAAAAAATTGCATTCATCAGTGCTAACTTCTTTTTTTTAGTTCGGATTTGATAACTCAATTTCAGATACTTTTTACAAATCTTCTATAATTAAGATAGATACATCTATGCATATACACATATACGTATACAAATATAAATTTTTTTTAAAATTTTATTTCAACGTCACAAATTATGAAAAACGGAAAAAATACAAAACGCAGGCGAATGGAACACTAGGGAAGTGCAAAACACTAACAAAGCAACAGTTATGGCGAATAGCGAGCGAATATTCAACACATAAGAGCAACAATAATGGTGTGAAAATCAAAACGACTCAGCCATAGCTTGAAAGCTGAAGGAGTGAATATATTTCGATATTGTTAGTGTTAGTCAAGCAATACGATAGGAAGCAGACTGTAGACTCATACAGCACGAAACTGGAAACTGTCTAGAACACTGTTTATGCTTCAGTATGTCCTATCGAGATGAAATTGATGCCCACAACGACTAAACGGAGGGGCAAATTGAAACATTTCTAATAGTAGAATGCTAGAAAGACTATGCACCATTTTGTAATAAAAAGTTAAGCTAAATTTTAATAATCTGCCAATCTACTATCATAAACCAAATTAAATAATGTGTATATTTGATTTCAAGAATAATCTAAAATCAAATTATAGACGTTACCTGGCAATAATATTTAATAATTAACTCACACGCTGCGTAGAGATGATGAATATGAATGCAATTGTTATCCTGCTAGATTTTTTGTTTTTTTTTTTGTATTCCCCGAAAAGTTCCATTTTCATGAATGTTTTTTTTTGGAAAAATGATCGCAACGATCTGAGAGGTTCTAAGGGAAATTCATCAAAACATTTTGTTGATGAATTGTAGTTATGAAAAATTGGATTTTTTTCTATATTCTAGTGCTCATATCTTGTAGTATTCTGCTTTTTATCTTTTCTGTGTATTTTATCTCTTTAGTACATGATATTTCGCTTTAGCGATTAAACATATGACTTCTTAGAATACAACTCTGCACCTCCTATATAAGCCTAATAGCTAAAATCTCTCTTAATAACTTCCTAAGAGAAAATCAGAGCCTTGCATGATATCATCTAATAGTTACTTCTATTGCTTGAACAAATTGTTACGCATATAAGTAAATACTATTTAAATAATTTTCTACGTTGAAAGTGAAACGCAAAAAAGTAGAGAAAATATTATCTCCCCCTCATCAACATAAAGCCTATTTCTGAGAGCCATGGAGAAATACAAGTACTGAGTTTCTAATTAGGCATATACGGTATTCACATAAAGTAAGCAAGACGCAATGAAAAAAAACAAGTTAAAATTTTAGAGTTCCATGAAACAAAATGATTATATTTGGTAAAATTCCGATAGCACTCATAATTTCTCTTCAGAAAACACTAATACAATTGTTAACGCTCATTCGAATTGCATTATCACTGTTTAAAACTTTTTTCACTATTTAAAAACCATCATAAATCAATGCGTATTGTTTATTGGTAAATACAACGATGTACCGTAAAAGGCAAGAAGGAGGAAGCTAATTGTGTATCTCAATTTCGTGCTGAACGATTGCGATACATGCTATTCGTCGAACTTTTGCAAATTTTTCTTGCGCACATTTAGAGGATTAATTGGTTACTTCGTAATATGGTCAATTGATAATCAAAGCTTTCGAAAAGAATTACCGAATATCTCTTACTAAAGTAAAGTAATTATCGAGAAACAGAAAATCTCTCTAGTTTTCTCTTCAATTTCTTCTTCAAAACCTTTTTCTCCCTATTTTTTTTTTCACCTTTCAAGCATTAGAGTAACGAAATACAAGGCATATCACCATGTATATTAGTTCGTTCTGAGCATACTTGGAAAAACGCTCTATGATGACGTGACTTTCATAAATAAAGAGGTGCTTGTGAGTGCGTGTGTGTCTGTTTCTGTCTGTCTATTCAATAGCTTCAATTCAAAAACCATTGAAATAACAGCTGCGTATAAGATGAGAATATTATCAAATACATCTTTTAACATCGAACTAAATTGCATTCGCTTAGTGGAAAAAATTCCCATATATTTTACAACCGGTCGAATTTTCATTTCATACTGGCCAAATTGCAAGAAAAATCTTTTACAAATTATTTATGAGCGGCTAGATTAACTAAGATATGAGTGCGTTATAGTGCCGTGGTTTGTTATTTGTTAGCGATTTATACAATTGTTTGCTTTGGTAAACCGAACTATGAAAGCGCATATTGTGCAATTTGTTTTTGTGTACTTTCCTACATCTCGTTCACTAGCTTTCATTATCGGAAATGAATGGTTGCAGTCATATATACTAAATAAAATCTGCTAAGGAACTGTGCATATGTATTGAAATGTTATTTTATTTGTATGATGATTGGTGCATTTAGTCAACAATAATAACTTATAGATACACAGCCTTGAAAGCAAAATGAAGTAAACGAAATTAGGTTTCTGATCGTCGTATGTAATAGATCACTTTTTCTACAGGCAAGCCGTCTATAAGTGGTATCGACGACAAAGCAGCGATGGCGACACACCACTACCATATGTCTGCGCTTGTGTCGGGTACGTTGTTTTGTTGTCGGGAAGACTGCCTTCTGAGGACATCCTCAGACATCTTAGATCGATCGTAATTTAATGGCAAATATAACGGGATAGGGATGTTGGAAGATCTTATTGTGAGTGACCGGTAACCATATTTCAATAATCACATATGAACGATGATGATAATAGATTTCAAAGAACATTGACGTTTAATTCAAACCAGAGGCTATCGCCATTACGATTTAAATTTTTAGTGAATAATCATCGAATATGGGTTCTCACTTTACTCGACTGAAAAGAAAGGAATTAAATCCTAGAACTAAGGGAAATCTATAGCCTCTTGGGTAATCTTTTTTCTGCGCTCTGAACTTGAGCTCACTAAAAGATGCATTGCATTTAGAGACCGATTAACGAATCTTCGGCTATATATTAAATTTCCTGTAGCCAATTGGATAGTTCAAGAAAATCAAATAATTTTTTATCCCTTTCAGCTTAAGTTTTCTCGTGAATGTTGGTAATATTTTATCAATATTATTCACACTTATTTTCCCATACATTAACATTACGTTCATTCATCTCATAGAGTCAATTACATCTTTTTTTTTACTTTAAAACAATAGCTATATGATGCAACTACTTATGGATGTCCCTTTGGGATTCTCTCATAGCTGTTCATCTTCTGCCATTCTAGTTCAGTGAATACCACACATCTTCGAAATGCTCCTTGTTCATCATAATGACGACCTTGTTCAATTCCCACTTAAGATTGATTATTAGTCATCTACAATAACCATTTTTATCTCCTCTCAAAACGATTATATCTTATATTGAAGATATATTGCAGATCAAGCTTATGGTTACGTTATTCGATGTTTATCGACGATCTGAAATTAATATTGCTTCAAACATATGCAGTCACAATGCAACTTTTTTTCATATTCGCACTTATCTTCTATCGATCAAAGAAGGTGAGTGATCTTATCACACTTCATTAACACCGTTTTCAATTCCTTTATCAGTTTATTTTCGGTCTCGCAGCAATTCGTTATAGTCGGCAGAAATGGTTATGTAAATTTCTGCGTCAGCTGGAACCCGTGTATCGCTACTTCCTTCACATATGCAAATCGATAGGAATTTAATTCGGTATGTTTTGAGCATAGTATTGTCATCGTTAGTCAAACACCGTTATCATTAGGTCATCATAACGGCTCTTTGGTCGAATTTTCGTTCTCTCTCTCTCCCAGTGAGATGTATTCGATTATTCAGAAATCCATCTACAATCCTTTCTGAATAAAATGTTGAAAATTCGTTATTAGCGTTGGCTAGCATCCAATTCCATCCAGTTCATTTCTGCTCCATCGAGTAAAATCTATTCTTTTCAATTGTTCTATTCAATTTCATTCTTTGCAAATATTTTCTTCATTATTATCAAAAAAAAAAAAAAATCAGCTCTCATCTAAGAAAAGATTTAGACCCACTTTACACTTCCCACTCTCTGATAAGTGTTGCATCAATGTTAGAGCACTTTTCGAGCGCTATTTGAGGATTTGATGATGATTCCTTTGTAATAGTTTCGTATCTAAATTGTCCATCTATTTTTAGTGATGTGTTTTTCAATTTTCTGCATTTTGTCGATAGTGTCATATTTAATTTCTAATTTTAAATTAAAGAAATCCATTTACCAGTGAACTTTTCAAGTGCTGCTTTTTTTTTCTATGGTTGTAGACGACGTTTATGATGAGTAAACATTATCTACAATCATCTATTCTATTTGCTTTTCTACTTTTTTTTTTTTTTTGTTTTTGCTTTTTTTTGTTTTTGTATAGAGTGACAATAATATGAATGTAAACAAAAAGGATATTTTCTATTAGAAGTAAAAGGATATTTTCTATTTCTATTCTTTCAGCTATACATACACGTTCATTCAGAAGTAAAAAGCGAAATTATTAAAATCTAGCCACTATGATTAATAATTAAGTATAAAGATTGCAAGCTTTTTTTTCGATATTCATTACTCATATCAGATATAGTTACATAAGCATAGAGTTCATGTAAATGTAATATGTAGTTAGGAAAGCTATTTAGAATAACAGAATTTTAATGGAGGGAGAATCATTGTTATTACTTTATTAAGGCGATCGCCAAGTGGATCTAAATCATGACATGGATAAAGGTTTTCCTCTTCGTTTGTAATTTCGGTCCTTAAATATCATGTCGAAAAGAGAGGACATCTTAGCTGACTTTTAGAACGAAATCATGCCAGCCAAAATGCTTCAAGCTGCATTGGATCACTAGAAACTAATAGTTACTTCTTAGTAGTGAAAGCTATGACTATTGCCTAGGAAGGTAGAGATCAATTTGGAATAAGCTGTAAAAAAATGTATTGCTTACAGAGGCGTCTAACACGCGGACTTCTTTCGATTGCTTTGCTGTTGCTGGCTCTTTTTATCTATGCGGAAGCACTAGCATATGAAGATGGCAAGAAGCTTATTGGACGCTTTGCCTCAGGTTCACAAATAGCCGGCTCACTTGTTTGCCCATACTTAATTGTGAGTGATTGCATTTTAAAATCTCAATTCTTACATAGTATGGTGGATCATTAAAATCACAAATAATTTACTGTTGGGATAGATATGCCTTGAGTAAAAAGTATACCTATAGGGTTGTCGCGGAATAAAATTAACCTATTTTAGAAAACACGCTTCTTCAAAGGTTCATAGCCAAAAAGGCTTCCACCAACTAAAAAAAAAAATAAAAAAAAAAATACCGAAATCTGGCATAGTAAACCCTTTTGACTTAATACTGCATTATTCTTGCTAACGAGATTTAAGTACCTACTTAAATTAAGTAAAATGAGAAGAACAAAGCTATTAAAGTTCGAAACTTCTCTCAAATTGGAGCACTTTCAATAAAGCTTAGCATCTCTTGACTGCAGTGAAAACGATAAACTCAGAATTTATGCCTGGTTATCAACCGGTAGTATTTTATTCACTGCTTAGTAAGTTGATTAAAATGGTTTACACTATGAAGAGTGTGAATCGAACTGAGTACCACATACTATCGGCTCGATAGTAACAGAACGCCAATTCTAAGATTATATATATATACAGTTAAGGGAAATTTTTATAAAAAAGTCCATAATCAAAGCATTTCGAAAGATATGTAATAAATTCAAACTAAATTAATTGTTCACTTGTGCGAATAAAATGTTATGAAGTAATAAATACTTCACTGCAATATCAAATCTCAAAATACCTTATCGTTGCGTTTGTAATGCAACCATATTGATGCTTTTATTCATTCTGTACTTTTATGTTCTTTATTCGAGAGAGTTTTGAAGTAGCAATACCGATATCGATGACAAATGATGATGAATTAGATTTCAGCATCGAGCCATCAAAACGAAGGTGATTGATTTTGTGCCATTTGCACCGGTTGCATTCACATGGATTATGGAGATGCATGCAATCATTTACAGCATTGGGATCAATGACTTTTATATGCTGGTTAGTACTTAATTTATTAAAGTCGAAATGGTAGACTAGACTGCGGTATTCAAATATTTTAGGTCGAGTGATGCCCCCCCTCACAACTCGACCAAGAACATTTCGAGCCAGTTGAGTTAGTGTAAAGCCCTCCAACATAGAACATCTCTCACCTTTCAAAAATACCCTTTCGTTATTACCACTAAATATGCCTCGACTTGAAACCTACTTAAATTGTAAATAGGCAAAAGTATGTTGTCGGGTAAACAACATGAAACATTCCTCAACCGTCTTATACGAAATTATTACCTTTGTGAAATCGTTTGGATCGAGTTCGATGAGAAATGATTACGAAGATGAATACAGCCGAGAATCTCATGAAAATAGTGACGATTGTTCCAATGTTATAAACGTGATATGAATTGTATTTCAGCTAGCCAATACAACATTCTTTATAATGGATGGATCATTACTTGCGATGTTTTTCATTTATCCAACCGAACGGAAAACACAACCCAAACTAAAAAGTATTAGTATATTTTGATTTCTTTTAACATAAAACGATAAAATATTGCCTTTCCACTTTCGTTTTTTGTTAACTCAACGAAACGCTATCCATAGTTCGACATCACAGGTATATATACATTCAAATTCAACAATTTAATCGACTACACGATATTTTTGATCTTGTATCACAGACATAGCAACAGACAAACACATCGACTTTACGGACAGCCAATCTTACTAAAATATTAGCCATTTGGACAAGCCCTTTGCACAGGTCCGTCAACTTTTAATAGCAAAAAAATGGCTTGAAAACACCCGAATGTCAAGAAAAAATGAAAAAAATCGGCAAATATATTTCAGTGCAAGAGAATAACCATAGTAAACTTCGAATAAACGAAAATGAATGATAATGTTGAACAAGAAATTAAATTTGAAAAGATAAAGAGAATAATAAAATTAGCGAATTTTAATGAAATTTCCATATACGCAAAAAACGCAAATAATGATTCAACCGCACAATGAATAAATTCCTATTCCGAATGTTCCTATGTATAAAGTTTTCCTTTAAGCACTGAACTAAAGCACATCAAATTCTGTTAGAAAAATATAAGAGAGAATAGTAGACGGAAGATGGAAAATTCTAGGAAATAATATATTCCATTTAGAGGAGTTAGAGATAGAATTACCAATAGAGAAATTCAAAGAAAATATTTTTCAAAACTGATTGCACTAACTATAATAAAGAGACAACATTTTCACTTTTTCGAAGATTCTAAGAAAATTCATGAAATTTTCAATGCAAAAATATGATGCAAAGAGATTTTAAATTTAAATGCAACAACTTGTCAATAAATACCGCCATCATTCCACTAGTTTCGAAAAAAAATCCTTGAAAAATGTTTTTTAAACTTATTCCTGAAAAATGGGATCCCGAAAAAAATGTTTTTCAAACTTACCGCATTGATTTCCAATATTAGGGCACTCAGGGAAATAGGATTTTCGATTTTTCATAAAAGAAAAAGTCAACCAAATCTGGAATACAAACAAAAAATTTCAATATCCCGCGGCATTCAAACTTTTTCTACCAACGTTCATTTAAAATACCATCCCTTCGAATTTGTTTACTCGTAAAAGCCTCATCGCAAATTGCGCGGAATATCGCTAAAAAAAGCACCCGATATCGTGAAGAAAAAGAATGTTGAATAATCTCATCAGTACATCATAAATATAGTTTTCTGCTGTTCTCTTAGTTATATTTCGATAATCGAAATTCGTAAATGCCCATTGCTTCCGTTTTCGATTATATCTAATTATTTAATTCCCATCAGTCATGCAGAATATTCCCTAAATTCCATTCCTAATAAGTCTCTCTTAAAATAACACAAATGCTTATATAAATATAAATATGCATAATGCGATCATAAGATAAATAATTAATTACCAATGACTTCTCGCAGCTTCAATCTAACTCATATTCTCAATATTTTCACTATCTTCCAATGTTAATAATTGCTCATCCAAGTCTTCATCATAGAATGAGTCAATATTTTTCAGCATGAGAGCTTTTTCAATGACAGCACTCCTTCTTCTTATGTTCGCTATTTTGTTTTCTGATTGCGCATCGTGCTCATTTGATTCGATTGGCTTCACATCGGCGGACGTCGAATCACAACGCATCGATTCCAACGACGGAACACCGTCAGATATTGATGCCTCATCTATGTCTGCAATTAGTAATTTATTGAGGGTAATTCTTATTTGATCTTTCAAAATGATATAAATGGATATACACATCTATGAACAAGAATTATTAATAAAAGAATAGGTTTAACCTACATTGCTGAAGTGCGGTACTTCTCAGCAATGGGTAAGTAAAGTTCAGCAATCCATACCTGATCATATGCTAGCAAATCAAACGGTAGAGAAGAAATGAATCGTAACAATTCTCATTTCACTAACAATAACTTTATTGTGCATCAAATGATAGAGTACGAATTAACACCATCATAGACCGTGATAATATAGGATGGATATGGGCCGAAATGTTCACTCATTGAAAACGACATTACCCAATTGCCCTATGCAAACGCAAAGACGATCTCATGACTTTTAAATCGTCCTTCCTCCTTTCATCGTCCTAGAGATTAAAGCTGGATTTTCGCAATTACGGTGATATTTTTTATTTTCAGTCTCATCAACTAAGAAATGAAAACATATTTTAGTGTTTCAAGTATACAGGAGTGAACTGCTTGACTATATCAAAAACTAGGAATTTCTAAAATCCACAACAGTATTCCAGAAAACAGGCTAGCTGTCTGATCCACGAACGAACAAAATCACCCTCTTATTCATCTGCAACCCCAAAATGTACGATCGTTTCTTACTGCAGAAATTATGAATCCCCTAAATTCACGGCTATATTCCAAACTGGAGGCGCTTTTAATACTATTGTTACGGAGTTAACGATTGCAAGGTTTTATATGAGGCTAACACAATGGAATCGGTTCCCGTTCAGCAAATTCACTTGGTTGGTCGCAGTTAATTTAATGTCATGTACACGTCAGAAAAAAAAAACCGACTCTATCGGTTGAAACTTAGAGAAAGAAAACTCAACGGGTTATCGAATCGTCAACTCAAGAGGGTAGGAGGGAGGGAAGAGATTTTTGGAACTTTGTCCCAAACAGGTTCGCGCGACGATTCTGTAAATGCCCTTCAAACCCCTATAACTAATTTTGGGTTGAAATATGCAGACAGAGGGGTAGATAGTACGCCGCAATTTTTGCCGAGTAAAACAACTATACATCGAACTAAACGCCTCCATATTTCAAAAAAAAAAGTCAACAAACATTAAAAAATTTGCCTTTTAAAGACGGGATGGACGCCCGTACGAAACACGGAAGTGGGAAATAGTTGGAGCTTGTGCCACGACAATCCACATCGAAGCACTTCTGGAAACAGTAGAATCTCTCCAAGTCGACCACCCAGTAAACATGATTACTTCGATGTTCACGGCCTATGTTGAAACAGTAACGACATCCGGCTAACTGCAAATATTCAGAATTCAACTATCTATCATTGTTGAAATTTTCATGAGTTATATCAAAATTTCACAAACCTCAACGTGTATTGTCGGTATTCGTCCCGACGAATAGACAGGAAACGATACCTCCAAGTAACTAGGAATGAGATCACGACACATAAATTACATACGTTTATAAATGAAGTCATATTGATATGCTAAAATAAACAAAGGTCACCTTTATGGGATCACAGTTTTTCAATTTTATCAGCCTCAAACATACAGCGAGCACTATATGATCTGCATATTCCTAATTTTGAAAATATATACAGATAGGCCTTCGACGAGGAAACATCTCTAGTAGAGGAAAAACAATATGCAGAACGAAGTGTTTGCTAGAATGCTTTAGCTATGATTTTCAACAAAGAAAGATCTCTGCGTATTGAGAAGTGCCCTTTTTTTAAAATTTTCTTTCTTTCCTAATCAATTCTCGTGCTGCTCTCATCAACTGCAAAAGCCGGCTAGACGGCTGAAGCAACAATGAGGCCGGAAGATAAGAGTGAGGCCACATCCAAACGGAAATTGGGGGTTGAATTGAAGGTTGGGAATGAGTGGATAAGGGAGGGAAATAACACTGAATCCATTCATATTCTCAATCGTTTTATAATAGGACAGTTCAATCTGAAATATTCGTGACTTCAAAACCTTATTCTGCAAATTTCGAGTTATTTTTTTTAATAAAATGAGAAGTAATTTAAAATAAAATAAAGCACATACATAATAAGTGATTCTTCGCGAACGACCAGC
This sequence comes from Baylisascaris schroederi, assembly GCA_006503575.1. Classification (NCBI taxonomy): domain Eukaryota; kingdom Metazoa; phylum Nematoda; class Chromadorea; order Rhabditida; family Ascarididae; genus Baylisascaris; species Baylisascaris schroederi. The sequence goes on from QEWY01001069.1 coordinate 1,026,146, forward strand.
CGAATCCTTCGACAATCTCCACATCCGAATGGAAACACTATCTCTCCATCGCCTTAAACTACTACTTCATCGATAAGAGTAATCAAAATCTATTCCTCAACGATAATCAATTCACCATCAAAAAATTTATTACGAAGAATAAGTGAAGGAAGTTACACATGCAGGGAAAATAACAGATATTCAATAAATTCCGAACATCGTCGCATTGAGTGCAATATAAATTTACATTCTTCAGTTAAGAAAGAGGCCGAAATTAAAGCATTATGAGAACGAAAGGAGCTTTGAGTAAAAATTTAAGTGAAATGAGCCAAAGATGACGAGCGAAAATTTCCTAAGGACATTAGANAAAATCATATATGAGCTCAAAACAAATAAAAATAACTGAAATTCAAGTTATGATCAAAAACGACGAGGTAATTACTTATTGAAAGGAAATAAATAAAATCGCACCGATTGATCGAGATAATATGATAGTCGAGAATTGGAAACGGTGAGCTCGATCCATAACCACTCAAATATTCAATGAAATTGCTTCCTCCATTGGATGATGGCTCAACTAAATAAAGTAAATATCGTTAGATACAAATTGTAGAACAATTACCATTTATAGATCAAAAAAAAATTTTACAACGCTTTCTCGTTCTTTTTCACCTTCTTAGTAAAGTAGCCAACACTTCTACAATTCACCTATAAACCTATATGAGGTGCACATAAGCAGACGTGCTGCCGGTATATTGCACCTCAACCTGTGAAAAGCAATACACTGTCAGAGATTTTACACAGATGATGGAGCTTCATTTATATATGATGAATAGGCCTCCCGCTCACATTGAACACATTAGTGAAACTCGGAGTATTTAAAATCTACCTGAAATATTTTAACCGCCTATCAATACGAACTAACCAATATAAGATATGAAAAAGCAATGAGCTCAACAATTAAAGCTATAAATAATATTAAGTGGAATGGTTCAAAAAAACTATAGAAATATATCAGAACGTTCAAATGCAAGCCAGTTTTAAATAAATATATTCGGTGCTTTAATGGTTTATTTATCTCTATATCATTTTATACTATCTCACTGAAATATACCTCTATATATATATCCCTATAAACGTATCGTCTTCTCAATTTGCTTTCAGTGAAAACCCATAGCAGCTAAAAACTAACCGCTCATGCAAAAAACACAAATACTAACGCAATAATGTACGGATAGGTACAATTAACTATAATGTTTAACTAAGTATGAGCAAAAAATCGAATGAACAGAATTAATCCACAAAAATAATAGTAATCGCCGGTAGAAAAAGAAAACTAAAATAGAATGTATCAGATCCCATCGTTGCAATTTTCCGACTTTCAAGTTGAAATTATGAGATAGAAATTATATCGGGAATAAAGTGAAAAAAAAAAGATGAAGGCTTATTAGCTGATATAATTTTTTTCATAAATTGCCTAATAAAACAAAAATTTTGAATTAATTAAGCAATAAATAATTTTAAAACCACATGCTCAGGCAAAATTACAACCACCGTTGCAATGTAAACAAACAATAACAACAACGAAAAAAGGAACAAAAATTGATTGCAAAACGCAAACCTGTGATATTCAATACGACTGGTTCTTGATTACACTCGATGAATGTGTTATCTATAGATGGTGGCTCAAGTATAGCTTCATTTCTGATGTTATATGCAGGAACCACGAGAGAATCCAGAAAGATTTGCTTATTCGAGACTTTCGATGAGTCCTTATAAAAGTGGCAACGTTTCGACAACAACAACGGATTGTTCTTACCCATCTTTGATGATAAATACAGTCGAAAATTACGATTCCTGATTATACAAAATGGATTTAAATTATGAGACAGTTGTTATTAAAAACAGAGGCAATAAAAGAAATTCCAGATTATTGGGGATCTGAAAGCATATTAGCTACTTAAGATTTTTGAATCAATTAGAGGAAGGGGGAGAAGGGAAGGGGATAGAGAAAAACTAAAAAAGGGGGACGTCGGTTCTTCATGCTGGAAAAATCAAGGTTTTTGATTAAGACAAAGAAAGTTCACTAGTGAGAATATAATGCTTGCTTAATAGTACGCTAAAACAGCATATTTAAAAAATAGGCACTTACATGGTGTAAACAGCGGTATCACATAGAGTAGTCTTTTTGGTAGCGTCCCTATTCCAAACAAGAGCACGATTCGAGTGATGCATTTTTGCTTCAAGAACATCAATAAACGATTTCTTCATCGAAACATTCGATGGAAATAGATATCGACCAGGTAAATGCATAATTACATGCTCACTGAATTTCGTTTTTGTTGATGCGTCCAATATAAGCATCGTCTGAAATTATAAACTGTTATAGTCAATTAAAAGACAAACGATTGACCACTAAATTATTGAGGCAAGCAGTTTAACTCTATAGGTTCCATTCATTCACTGTAGATTGTGCCATTCATCGGGAACTTTAGAAAAGATTCACTACAGAAAGTTATATGGAGAGGGAATAAATTGTTCAGCATAGCAGTTTTAGATTGAAACTTTTTAGTAAAAACTGTGTGAGTATTTGGTTTTTCCAGTGAATATAAAAACATCAGGAAGGTACAAAAAAATTGAAGGCTCGCTCCTTTCACATTTCGAGCCTAAATGATTGGCTGAAAGAACATTGAAGAGGTTAATTCTGATCTATGGAATAATAATAAATGGCTGTTGGATATTTCCGCCTTTATTGTAAACGTTTTATCAGCATCATAATATCTTCCCGCAATAAACCGAAAGCTAAAATAAATAAGTATCTGCACAGCAAAATTCGAGTATTGGTGGCGCAAAATTACAGTATCCACATAGCAAAATTGCAGTACCGATACTGTAGAATGACACTATCTACACTGCAGAGTTATAGAACCGAAACTACAAGGTCCCAACATTAATGCTCAGAATTGAAGTAGAGAATTGCTCCAATCACTTGTGATTCATTATTATGTTGGTCAGATGCTATAATAAATGGGAGATAATTAACCATCTAAAATAATGGGTAAATAGGTGAGCTGAATGATGCTGCCAAAAAAAGGAAATGCTTTGCACAGATTGCGATTCCTTAGCACAGACATAATTGGGAGCTTCCGAACTCGGAACACAACAACTTCCTCCTGGAGGCCTTCCATTCATACTGCCTCTGACTCCCCTCTTCTCCAATCCGATAAAGTCAACTGAAACCAGAGATAAAAATAGCCAAATTAAGGACAATTTACAATTGGAATGCTAAAAAGAAATAAGGCAACAACCTTATCGGGATCGATATCGATGTGAAAGACTTCACTAAGCGTTTCCTTAACACATTCATTGAATTCAGCAATCAGTTCCGATTCAACAACGTTCTGATTCGATTCACGATAGAATTCAACATCAAAATAAAGTCTTGAAGGACATCCATTTGCGATAAGTTCATAGAAGGATGCATCCTCACGTTTTTCATACCATCTCCAAAACCGTTCTATTGTCGACACTAAATATCGCCGCTGACCTTAAACAAAATATCATTCACAGCAATGAGTTAGATTTAGATGAGCACTCATCGCTGTGCTTATTTAAAAGAAGTGTTCATGCATAGTTTGCCTATTACCGATTGATGATAATCTCAAAGTTGCGTTGGACGAGTAATGGAATTCAGATGGAGGATAGAAATTCAGAGGAACAAGATGTCGGGAGAGGGGGTAAAGTTGGAGAAGGAGAGGGTGCCGATAGCGTCATAAATGCAACAAATCACCCAATAAAGTTCAGAAAAATTTTATAAAGAATCCTTCATAAGTCATTAATTACCATCTAACATTATGAACATCTAACCATATAACTTGCCACTTAATATCAATGTTAGTAGATTATTGAAGCAACATTACCACTCATCAAAGGTAACAAACAAAAAATGTCAAATTCAAAATAATGGAAATTACTCCATCTATCTTCGGCGCTCATTATATGGGCGTTGCATCGATAGGTATTGCGTAAAGTTGTATGCATAAGTTGTATATTAATTATAGTTATTAAGCGAAAGTTTATATTGCAAAAAATATTTTAGCCTTTAATTCGAATTGTGTAATAATGCAAATAAAATGAAACACAATCTCTTTATTAAAGATTTCAACGGGTAATAAATTGCCTTTATTTTTTAAAAAAAAATAAAATAACGAAAATTATAGAATTATGGCAATGACGTTTTTTTGAAAAAAAAAGATTAATTATGTGTAAAATTTTGAATGTGCTTACCTGAATTCGATAGTGGATGTTCAAAAGAGAAAACACGTGATTGAGGACCCTCTTCATTCATACGTGCTAATGCGTCACGTTGACGTTTGAACACATTGAAACAACCTAACGATTCCTCGAACAAACTGAATTTCGTTCGCTTTGTTTCACCCTAAAACTATTCATGCAAAACAATGATACACTATTAATTTCAAAAAAACTCCTTTGGAGACTCCATTGGAGTTAATAAATTTGTGTTACGATGTGAAAGCAATGCTCTTTATAAGCCCCCAAGAAAGGTCATATATACAAAATATTTTATGTGGACTATAAAATGTTGATTTTTTTCAAGAATTAAATGCGTTACCATCGAATTGTTTGTTGTGTTCCTTTTTGCATCACATATTTCATCTGCAATATTTCTTTTTCCTCCATGATCGTCTCCGTGTTCCTCTTTCTTTGCACCATAAAACCAATCGATATTTCCATCGTTCAAATTGATATTCTCATTCGACGTTGAAACGGCATCCATTATCACAATTCAAGAGATCTTATTCATCTCACGTCGAATTTATATAACTATAACAATGTTAATTATACAACGTCATAAATTTACATTTGCTAGAGTGCTTAATTAATTTGCATAAATTACAGACGAAATTATCCATTTTCAATTCTTTCATATGTAAAATTTCTTCAAACATCATTCGTTGATGTATTTGTTTGCATGTCTGTCTATCTTGTTTGCTAATTTCAATCGGTGAACTAAAAAACCTAAAACAATGAAACTTAATAGAGGACAAGTTTAGAATATCGCAGTTTTATCCCCCTCAATGATATGCTCCATGAATTACTAACACTTCAACTTGCTATAAAATCTAAGTCAGTTTTGCTCTGTATGCAGTTAGTGGGTCTGGGTCGAGTCAAGTTCAATATTAAGCACGTTATCGAAAATTGCCTGAATATAGTCCTGATCAGGGGCAAGGAGGATTTGACCCACTCGTATGCGTTTAATGCTTAAACCCAGCTCCGATGATGGAATACCTCAAAGCCGAGGTTTCTGGTTGACAATTTGTACAACCGGTCGGTTTCCTCTTTCAATAAAGGGTGGCTTTTCGTTGTTTTTGTTTTTTTTTTTGCGTTATGATCAACGATTCGGGCCTGAAGATATAAAATATGCAAAAGGGAATATCGAACTAGTCATCCTCATGCATTTTCAGCTTTATTTTATTTCATTTCATTCCCATTTTACTAAATATGGAGTTTTAGAATGACAATGAATAGTTTTTACTTAATTTACAGGATCGGAGAGCAGAAATTTTTGCATCACTATTATTAAGCACGATTGATCCATCGTTGTATTTGAACAATATAACGGTTTGAATTAGCGATTACTTTGTAAATTTGCATAAAGTGGAAAATTAAATTGCTTTATCGAGTACGACAAATTCAGATGCTACTCAAACAACAAAGATTCAATGATCTGAAATGACCACATTTACGCTGTATATACGATATTCCTTGGATACTCGGAATATCCGGAAACAAACTTTTGTGAAAATTTTCCACTTAGATGAAACATAAATGCACAATTTATAGTTGTATATGCTAATAGAATAATTTTAGATGGAAATATTTTTTAAAAAAGACATTCAAATAATATGGAAATAATCGAATTATTCAGCGTTTCTTTTTTTTTTTTGCATAAATTTTTCAGCGATTCGTATTTAAATCCGATTAAATCAAATCCTTACAACAATGATAACGAATAAAATCAGAACATCCACACTACAAATCTTTTAGTTGGTGAGAAAAGATAAGAAATCGTCAAATTAGAGCGCATAGGTGTGATAGCAATCTATGAAAAATCACTATTGAATTTAAACAGCCTAATTCCCGCCTTTAATCGAAAGCGGTGAGCATTGTTCGATGAGGTTCGAACTTTGTAGTTAAATTTGTTGCTGAGTTTTTTTTTTTATTCTCAATCGACAAAATACAGTTGATTAAACGAGAATCCCTTTCTTTCATTTAGGATTAAACAAAAAGGTCGCTGCATGGAGAAGTTCGTCTGCATAGCTTGCAAGCACTTACAGTTCCAGTGCAAACGGTGTGTCCCCTCCCTGTAAATGCAAGTTCTTTACTTTTCACCTTCAGTTTATGAGGACGACCTGATTTGAATGAAAAATTCGATTAAAGGAAAATGGCAGCCACATAAAAATGCAGCAATTTGCCATATACAAGCAACTGCAGTCGTTCCATAGTGCATACATACTTGGGCAGGTCATGCTGCAGCAAATTTCTCTGATATTGCTTTATCCAGTTTTGTTTCTTTTTTTCTGTTTAAGCTAATTCGATTTTTTTTTCTAACATTTTACCGTCTTATCTCCCTTCCTGTGCAAATTTTTTTAGCAATTTCTCTATTTTATAGTTTTTCCCAGCTTTTTTCCGGTCATTTCCAACTGTTTTCCACTTCTTCCTAGCCTACTCCCACTGTTTTCCAACCTATCCAGTTTTTCCACACATTCTTTGGATATTTTTCAACCACTTGCATTTTTAAAAACCAGTACTTTCCATTCTCACCTCGCTTTTTTCAAATTCTGCTCATTTCTAACTTTCTCTAACATTATTTCGCTTGTCTTCAAGATAATATATCACCTTTTTATGCCTTCCGCAATTTTTCGAACCTCTGCACTCGGAAGGTGCTATTTTGTCTGTTATTCGTTTCATGTTCGAGACCTCATCTATCGGTGTGTTCCGGACCTCATCTATCGGTTTAGCATCCCCACTCCGTACAGAGTTTGTGGATCGTGAGGTGCAAGGATTTCAGGAATACCGGAAGTGTGTTGTGAATGTCATCGAAAGGTGATAGTGCCCTATCGAGCTATAAAGCACCGTTATTCAAAGATGAGCGTGCCACATTCGAACGTATTGAGAAGTTCATCTCCGAACACTACTTCCTCGACTATAATTTGCGTGGGCGATTGTTTGGAGCATCATTTCCGGTCAAACTTAAACACTGTGATTTCGGTCGGGAGATAGTGTCATTCAACAGAGCGGTTCAAGAACTTGGCAGAAGAGGCATGCTAACTTTTTCTTCTTCACTGAATCTAACAACAAAAAATGTGAAATTTTTTTGAACATTTGATTGTCGATGCTATAGGCAGTTATCCATTATAATATCTCACCCTTTTCCCAAAGGTAACACAATTGCAATGTGTGCCGTAAATGCACTAATATTTTGGTCCCAAATTTTGATGAAGTCAAAATCGGCACCATTTTCCTACATATAATCTTTGAAAAAATCGAATATAATAATTCCCTCTGCATATTCATCCGTGCGCACATACTTACATCCGTCTCTGCACTAATTTGCATATTAAATTAATGTGATCTTAATTGCGTTGCCTACCGTAATTACAAATTTAATACTACTTCATTCGTCGACCATTGAAACCTAATCCTCGATTAGGGAATAAATTCGTATATCTTACGATCCAGAGAGGTCATTTTGTTGCATAATATTTCCACTGTGGCTAAGACACTCGTTTTTCTTAAATTTTAAATGTGTTTATTTGTTGGCAATATTTAAGGATGGACGTTAAAGTATTTCTGTCACTGAAATTAGTGCCCCAATGCCTTTACAAATAATAATATTACAGTGATTTGTTTTCGATGAAATTCTTGGAAGCAATGGGTACGTTTTTATTTTGATATATTATGGACCCTGTTTCTAAAGTAATGAGGCGTTTTCAGAATATTTCTTCAATCAACAAGTAATTTTGTGATTTTAGGATTGTCGTAGTTAGAGATTTCAGGAATACCGGTGGAGGTTGGGTTTACTTTTGGTCCAACATGGTCGACACATTGGTTTCAAGTTGACATCGAAATACCAAATGGATGGGACAAGAAAGAGTTGATGCTTCGTTTTGATGCCGGTTGTGAGGCACTTGTTTGGGTTCTTGAAGGAAGACCGATTCAGGGTTCGTCTTAATGCTTTCTCTGTGCATATAAACACTGTCTTTTTTTTGTCACAGAATGAAGCTCTTAATAATAGGCGTTGTTTGGGTTGCTCTCGAAAGTTATCAGGGCCTCAAGCCGATCCATTAATAAGGAATCTATGTTTCTAGTTTAACGATCGAATAAAGAGGGTTCTGTGACATGACTATTGCTTCTATTACTGTGCATATTTCCAAAAACGTTTATATGCATTTTTTTGACGATATAACCTATATTTTCTCTTTTCGCTTGCTTTAAGAGTGTCAAAATCCGTCCATCTTTCCTTCACGAATTATTTTCTTCTTCATTGCCAGTTGTGATGCCCATTGTTCCATCTAGATCACCTACATATTTTTACTACGATTGTTTGGAACGATTAAGATTCTCTTATGAAACACTGTGCTGACGAGATCGTTGAGTTCTTTCTTGTAAAATTTATTTAAATATCAACGGATTATATAGGATTATCCCCGGATTTCGGTCGAACGACAATCCATGTTCCATCCGTACCATCGGTGCAGCGTATTTTCATAGAGGCATCAGCAAATGGTCGAAATGGTGACGGTGATGGAGATCAGATAAGACCTGCTAAGCTTGACAGGCAATTCCGGGTGAGATTTTGCATTTCGTAAACACTTGCAAGTGCTCTTACAATTCCGGGTCACGATCCTTAGAATTTTCAACTTCATGCAATCAATATCTGCTTCATTTACAATAGTTTTCTTTTATTCTTACCCAAGATTTGATTTCTTAGTTTATTTTACTTCTTATTGAGTTTGTTGGTTTTATATATCGATGAAGATTTTAATTCACTTATGTTTCTTTGAGAGAATAAAATGCTGAGTCACCGTTTTCTCCCATTTTTTTTAAAACCCCATAAAGGTTTATTCTCTACTTTTGCATAAAGTTTGGAGTGTGTTTGTGATACTTTTTAACTATCATTTGGCCATATGATTATGATTTACCGTTATTTTTTTTTATTCACAAAAAAAGTGTCATCATCGAGCAATGAAATTCTTTAGACAACCGAATTCAGCTAGTCAAATAGCGCTATATGCAATCGGGAATTGCCATATTGATACTGCATGGCTTTGGCGGTGAGTTCGTTTCGTTGCTCTTATATCTATTGGATTTATTATATATTATCTATGGTAGAGTAATCGATACAGTTACCTCGTAGTATTGCATGATCGTTGGTGATCTTATAATAAATCTTCCATCTCAGGTGGTAAAGCATTTGGCGAATATTTCTTAGGCGAATAAATGAATTTATATTTACAGTTATGAGGAGACGAAACGAAAATGTGCAAGAAGTTGGGCAACTACACTTTTATTAATGGAGAATTATCCAGCGATGACTTTTGCTATTTCTCAAGCACAACAGGTCTCTTTTTTTTGAGTATTTAAGATATTCTTTTTGAAGGATTCAATGTGTTCGAATTATCAATTTTTTTGTTGCTTTTATATTCATTGGTGTTGTTTTTCTTTACTCTGTTTAATCTTATCGTTATATATTTATTGTTGCTCGTTAATGCCGCATAATGCATACAATAGAATCGTTATTGTTGATATTTTGGAATTTTATCGTTGATTTTATTTTCAATGTTTAAAGAAAAATTGATTTCTTATCCTTGGATAGTTACTGAATAATTCCGATCACTTATGGCTTTGATGTGCTGTAATTCCTCTTGCCATTCTGTTTCGATAGATCAACAACAACGACAAGTAGTTGTTAACGAGATTTTTTTTATCTGATTATGGGCAATATCAGGAACTGTGTGAGGGAACGCCATATTTAGCCGTTATATTTTCAGCGACAGTTACTTTAGAAAACGTCTACTATGAGTGGTTTAATTCGCCAAGTTTTAGGTATCGACTCACTTTTGACCGTTGGTAATACACCTTTCTGTTGAAGTTTTCACCCCCTTAATATTTATTAATTGATATGATTAAACTTCTATCGTTCCTCCTTGTTTGCAGCTGGTTTGGCTGAGGGAGCAATATCCGACCCTTTATGAGGATATGCAAGATCGAGCGTTGGATGGGAAGTTGGTGGGCGTTGGTGGATCGTGGGTGGAAATGGATGGTAATATGCCGAATGGTGAGAGTATGATACGACAAATGTTATATGGCCAAAGGGAATTCAAAAAGATATTTGGAAAGTGCGCCTTCTATAAACTTAATAAAGGAAGATAGTGCCTTTCGTTGTCGACTTTCGAACAGTCAAAATCGAAATGCAATCTACGGTCTTTTGAGGATGAATTTCAATTGTTCAAGCTTTCGAATTGGTTAATTTAGAGGATTAAAGTTTCATCATTTTGTGATACTCTGTCTCTGAAAGACTGATTATAATTTTAGGGTTCTGATATAGGTAGGATCTGCAGTCAGATTCCGTCAAACCTGAGAATTTTGAAACCGTGATCGAAACTCCGAGTACGGATTTAGGGAAAAATGGAGTGACTTGTAAATGGTCTCAGGTTTGAGAGGAGACCGGATGAATTATTACGGCAGCCAAACAGATATTTAACTTAAAAATTTTTTAAAGTTTCGAATTATTTTTCGTCAGGAAATCTACGCATAGAATATTTTAGCAAAATATCCGTACAGAGTTTTTTTTTTTTGTAAGGAGGAGGAGATTCAGAATTAGTGATAATTACTTTTTTGAAATATTTTTTATATGAATGGTTTTCTTTCTGCAATCGTTGTTATTTAATCGAATTGCGTATGAATGATGTGATTTGCAGTTATTCAAATATCTTTTGGCTTCCGGATACGTTCGGCTATTCAGCACAATTACCACAAATAATGAAACACTGTGGAATGTGTTACTTTGTCACTCAGAAGATGAGTTGGTCATTGATCAACAAATTCCCTCATCACTCATTTCGATGGATTGGTATCGATGGTACCAATGTGTTGACACATTTTCCTCCACATCACTACGTTGCCCAGGTGTGCTCTTTTTGATGTTCCTTCATTTCTTATCTCGATTTATTCCCTTTATTAGTTAGTGACTTTTGAAGTAGTGATGAATTCTGTTGTATATATAGTTATCAATCATTACAGTCGTCGACTGATTCTCGGCAGTGCGGGATAACACGTTATTCACTTTGCATAACGTGTGCTCACCCCACTTATATTGTTTGTCACATTTTCAGTTTCTATCACCGCCGCTGTTTTCTTGAAATTTTCCGATCTTATCAGCGGTCATCTATCTTAGCACTTCTTTGATTTCACTCAGATAGCAGTTCATTACTGCTGTCTTCAACATTATGCATTTATGTGGGATGGTTGCATTTTATTAATCGTTTCACATGGCGTCAATAATTTTTGTTTTTTGTTTTTTGTTTATTTTTGTTTTTATTTTTGAATGCATTTGAACACTTCTTTCCATGTAAAGAAGAGTGCAATAAAGTGCTGAAACAATGTCCTCTGTGCAATTTAACTATCAGGCCAGCCGCTATCATAATTTACCGAAAAATAAAGAAATAAAATATGCGCGACAATGGATTCAAGTTTTAGACGAGGAAATCAGGCAAAATAAAAATAAAAATTTGCAAAGAAATCGTTTCTATGTGTCTTTACTATCCGATCAGAGTGAAGTACGATTGAGCCGATCGTAGAGTTTCTGTGGATTTTTAGGTGCATTTATTGGCGTTATAATTGGATCAACCAAACAGACACATAAACAAGTATGGCGTCTCATTAGTGCTCATTGCAAATGTGGTTTTGCATAGACGTATGAAAATGAACTATTATGTTGTTTGTTTTTTTCTCATTTCGTTGCTTAATTTACAGATCACTGTGAGGGAATGTTTGGAATCGATGCAAAAGTTTACGGATCGAGGACGTTCAAATATAGCGATGATGTTATACGGTTATGGTGATGGTGGTGGTGGTCCTGACGAGATTATGCTTGAGAGAGCACAGCGTTTGGTGGATTGTGATGGTGTACCAAAGATATTGCATGCAACACCCAACGAATTCTTTGTTGAGGTGATTTCCATCTTTTATTTTTATTTTTTTGCTTGTTTTTTTATTCATTTGCTGTTCGATTGTTTTGTTGGTATTTAATCATCATGGTAGTCGGGTGCACAACCATTACTTACCATAAAATGTGATCGAGAATGAGTTCTTTTATTGTGCAGAAATGCGGCGAAGTGTGGTCATGTACTTGAGAGACATTTATTCTGTGTTCAGGCTCAAGTTCAGGTTCAGGTTCAGGTTTACCCGACCCTCATAAGATGGCGTTTATTGTGGCACAACTTAGATTACTGTGAATTCAAATGAAACAGTTTACCTTCATCCTGAGCTGGCATAATAAGGCACTATGAAATAAGGAGTATAAGAATATTCTGGGGGATGAAAACGAATTGATTGGTCATTTAGCTTGAGAAGGATGCCGGTAATTTATGCGAATGGAGAGGTGAGCTATATCTCGAATTGCATAATGCCACTTATACAACTCAATCGGCTATCAAAAAAATGAATCGGCTTATCGAAGGTCTTCTCAGAGATCACGAGTTTCTTCAGGTGAGCGATCCATCGCCTTCTGATTTCCAATAAGGTCAACGGTTTCCGCTCTTCCTTCATTAGAAGCCTTCCCATCTTATAAGGGAACACGATTTTGTTTGTAGGATCATTGTTGAATTGGCTGGTCGCTAATTCCGGCTATTGAACAATGCGGGATAGCGGAAATGCTTTGATGTTGATTATTTGACACCAAAAATCGATCATTTATATATTCTAATCGTTACTATGATCAACATTTTGGTGGCCGACTTCTATATGACAGGGCGATCACTTAGTCGAACACTTAAAGTGATTGACCTCTATTCATTCGTTAAGATTTTACTGCCATTTACTCAATTATTTATCGAAAACTCTTATTGATTTCTTTTCTTAGTTAACATTAAAGTTCTAAATAATTGCTTCAGGCGATGCAACGTATTGAAGTGGGAGGTGGAAGATCGTTGAGCGATGAATGGAAAAGATTTCTTCTGAATCAATTTCACGATGTGCTTCCAGGGACTTGTATTAAAGAGGTTGTTGAAGATGCGATGGATATTTATAAACAGTTGGTTGTTGACCTCACCGTCGATAGTGGGAAAGGATTGAAAATGATTGGCGAGTTTTCTTTCTTTTTTTTTTGTTGTACTTCTTTTTTTTTGCAGAAATACCATTGCAGTTGTTTACGTTTGGATCGGATGTCGGTTACAGACGTTTCTGCCTTTTTTTATTTTGCTTCATACATGCATAATGGCCATCTTTGCAATGCACATCTCCTCTCCCTCATTCCCTATCTGTTACTCACATGAACATCTTTGGTGTTGTGATGTTGTTTGCTAAATGATAGGCGAAAATAGATATTGCAAAGTCAAAGTGTAAGCACGCTTATAAATTTATCTGTTAAGTGCAGCCTTGGTTCTGGTCGCGACTGGAATCGAGACTGAGTTTAGCTCATGAACTCATGGAAACGGGATAGACCCGACGCCGTCAAAATAGCGGGCATTTGCCTGATCCTGATCGGATTAGATTCAACTCACTACATGTAGTCATGGGTTGAATCTAACTTCGTCTCAATCGAGACCGGGTTTGACCCATACTGAAAAAGGAAACATTCCGTCACTGTAGCAGGGATCACGAAAAGAAAGCATTTGTGGCTTTGATGCTAATCTGGTGCTATATGAAACTCTGAATCCGCGCAAGCAAGAACGATTCATCCAAATATGCGAAGGGCGTATTCAAAACGAGCTGACTAAGCGGCTTTCCGATATTGCAGTAGAAAGTTGAGAAAATTTAGGGGAAAGAAGTGTTTCTCAGATTGACAGAGAGAAAATGAACACATCAATACGCTTTTATGGTTTCTCTTGCTTATTGTTTGGTAGTTTTGCTGTAAGGTGACGTAAAAAATATTGAACTGGGGACTTCCAACATTCATTTTTTACTTCAACAATCCTTTCATAGTCGCATCACAAATAGCAATTCATAAACATTTGTTACTACAAGCATCTAGACTTATGATGGGTAAGGAGGGGAATTGAGTAGAGTGGCACGTGAGTGAAATCGAAATCCCCCATTTTTCGGTCAATTTTTCTCATATGGGGAATACAGGTAATGCGTTTATGATTTTTGTTTTAATTGAATTCAAGTTAATTTTCTCTAAGGCGCCGAAAAATACTTTCATAAAAAACTCGTTCGTAGAATTATAAATATTCATAGGTCAGATCTTCTATATAATAAGGGAACTGTCATCATTTTACAGGTAGTGAAAAGACAGAAAAAGAGAAGTCATCACCGAACAAATGGGTGCTGAACAGTTGTGGTTGGAGTCGAACCTTTTTCCACAATAATAGACTACTGCAGTTGCCACCGTTTTCGATAACACCTATGAACGAATTAAACTCATTGAAAATCACACTCGACAAGCAACCAATTGCCACCGAAGAAGAAGATGGATTCACTTTGCGAAATCGCTATTTAACTGCCAAACTTAATAAGGTATGTTTATGTGGATGTGATATGGATTGATAGAGGTGGCATTTTGGTGACTATATTCGAATGAAATAAAAATCGATCTTTAAAAAAGATTTCGCTTTGAGATTCGCTCGCAACCATCCCTTTATTTATTTGTTTTAAGTATGGGAAGCTAAAGATTACATTTTCCTTGCATTATTTTGTCCTTTTTTTCAAAATTTGTTTTTAATATGTAAATGATTCCATCTGTCGATAGAAACAAAAAAAGGATAAGTTCAGTTCTAATTCAATTCTTTTATCAATTGCGAACATTTTTTTAAAATATTTGCAGTGAAAATCAATCTACTAATTTTATTTTAGTTTTTTGAATAACTCAGTTTTCTCTTTGTTATTTTTATTCTTATGCACTTTCATGTGTATATTTATCGTAAATTTCATCGACCATTCGGAAAGGTAGAATGGATTTCTTACAGAATGGTCAATTAACGAGTGTTATTGTCATCGGATCGGAGGAGGGTACAAGTGGCGATGAGAAGGATGTATTCGAAGTGATAGGTAATGGTGCACTTGCAAATCAATTTGTAATTTTCGATGATGTGCCTCTATATTGGGACGCATGGGATGTTATGGATTACCATTTGGAGACAAGAAAACCACTAACAAAGGTGAACATTGCTTTTTCATGTTGTTTTGATTTCCTGATTATATAATTTTGAAAATTCCACCTACGGCCGCCGACGATTCCTCCTTCCCCCTTTCGCTTCCTTCCGGTCCTATCCTCATCCCACTCAGAACGTGTATATACGTATCCTCCGTTTGTGCGGACGAAACGGCGATTGTTACTTCGTTAATTAATTTTACTCAACTTTTCCAAAAGTTTCGAAAGTATTTCTTGGCACCACCCACGGTTGGTGCCAAGTTCAAACGGACTAGTGGAACATTAAGTAAGTATTAATCTCGAATTCTATTATTTCTTGATAGGCGTACTCAGCGAGTTTGGTGGAGAATTCGATTATATACGCACGTATTCGTTTTGAAGTGAACATCAGCAACGATAGTACTTTGGTACAGTTTGTATCGTTACGTGCTGATTTGCCGTATATCAGATTCGATACGACTGTTGAATGGAAAGAATCGCATAAATTTTTAAAGGTAACTTCCGGTTTGAATGTTTTTCTTCTCGAGTTCTGTACAATTGTTTTGTGCTGTATATGGCAGTGGAGTCTGTGATTATCATCTACGGCTCATAATAAGATATATAAGGTGGTACATTTACATCGTGTTGGTCTACTGGCTGCCGCACTGAAACTCCACTTTATCAGTTGTTGTAAATAGCATCCTTGTCAAAGTGGGATGTGGTTGGTATAATGTCTTTATGAAAGGCTTTTGGAGATGGCAGCTGGATCGGGTCATATGAGCTGAAACGACCGAATTTGTCACTCATCTCCATCAGCATATATTGTATTCTCGTGGCAGGCTTAGCTTTTATGAAGCTCCTCTCAACCTTAAAGGATTTAAATTATGTTATTCAATCGGAAAGTTTATTCATCGTTTTATCGCTAATCATTGATTTCCGGAAATTTTACGGAAGTATTCTCTCCTTAATTCGTTTAAGTTAAAGTATAACCGATGTTCGTAGTTCACCCATCACTAGAGAAAGAAGAGGGAAGAGGTCAGCAATATGAATTTTATTTCGATTCATAAGGAAATGTTTTTTTGCGTAGGTGGAATTTCCTGTAAACCTTAATTGTGCTGAGGCTTCGTATGACATTCAATATGGTTTTATCAATCGACCAACGCATCGAAATACGTCATGGGATGCAGCAAAGTTTGTTTGTTTGTTTGTTTGTTTGTTTTGCATTCTCGTTTAAGGCTTTTTCTATTAAGTCCTCACTTGCGGCATTTGATCACTCAGAAGTCCCCACTTTCCAGAAATCGTCCTCATATATGCATCGATTTTGAGAAATTGCAAAGTGCAGTGTTGTTGTGGGATATGAGCCCTTCAAATTAGTCTACATCTCCATTACACATCTATTTTGAAATTTTACGAATAATATAAAACCTGCTGTACATATAAGTCTTCTCTCCCACCTGAAATTTGCATCAATGATGGAAAGTTGGGGACAGTATAAGCATTGGGATTTGTGAATAGGGAATCACGATGCTTCATTTTGAAGAACTTTATTGCATGTACGCCTTCTGATTCCCGTCGAAATCGGCTTTGTTGTGCTCTTAGCATCAGCTGAAGCATGCAAAATATTCGCGAACTGATTGCTCACTACCTACGAATTTTCTTTATAAACAACGAAATATTCGCGTCACATACTTCAAATGTCAAGAATTCAAAGTCTTTTGCTCATTAAATGTTTCGTTTGAGAGGGAAGAAAGGTGTGGGAAAAAGAAGTAAAGGAAGACCTATATATTTTGTTGTAATATTCATAATTACCGTAGGTCTGTAAGAAATGATTCGTTACTTGACTTGATAAGAAACGAATATATGTCATCGTTTTCATTAAAATAAAATTTCTGGGCTTGTAATTTTATCGGATTTAAAGGGAAGAGCCTTTTGTTGAAGTAATTGAAGCGGACAATTCAGATATGAAGTATGTGCGCATAAATGGATGGCACTATGTGAGTACAATCGAGGAGCTGCACTATTGAACGATTGCAAATATGGCCATTCATGCGATGGCAACGTTATGCGAATGTCCTTATTAAGGTCGAGCAAATCACCCGACGATACGGCCGATATGGGACAACATAACGTTTGTTTGACCCTTTTGCGAGAAAAATGTGAAACCTATGATGAGGCTGTTGTTTACTTGGATTGAGGGATGCACCCTCTCTCTATATTTCACTTCGCCCAACGATCAGAGGATATAACTTAGCTGGAAAGAAGGAGAGTTAGTTAGGCTCGATGACGCACTATTTTCAGACTCATTCGATAATAGGTCGACCTTCACCCCCTATTTTGGGTCCCCAACTGCTAATGTCTATTTGGAGTCTTCAAATGCCTACTGTTATTTACGCAGGAACGGATCTTCTCCTCCCTTACGAATTCTCCTTGCCCATACCCAATCATTGGGGTTTACTCGCAGCTAATTAAGTTTGGTCTGTTCTCTTGTTGCTAATTAATTGTTCCCTTGTAAATATGTGAAGGTTCATCTATAGTGCAGAATATTTGGTTTTTGAAATGGGTCTGTGTTCATACCATCGTTTTACAAGGTTTTCTACAAGGACATCGTCGAATTGTGCATCACAGAGCAGAGTATGCCTACTGTTATTTACGCAGGAACGGATCTTCTCCTCCCTTACGAATTCTCCTTGCCCATACCCAATCATTGGGGTTTACTCGCAGCTAATTAAGTTTGGTCTGTTCTCTTGTTGCTAATTAATTGTTCCCTTGTAAATATGTGAAGGTTCATCTATAGTGCAGAATATTTGGTTTTTGAAATGGGTCTGTGTTCATACCATCGTTTTACAAGGTTTTCTACAAGGACATCGTCGAATTGTGCATCACAGAGCAGAGACGCCTTTCAGACATCTCTACTTCCTCCACGGTTTTTTGGCTTTAACTGAGTATTATTCACGTCATGTCAAGGTCATAAATATGACCACAGTATAAATCGAATTTCCGTCACCAGGTTTCAAATCCCTCAGACAGAAGTTCGTTCTCTAGGTTTCTTTTAATATTGGGAAGTTCGTATTTATCGGAAGCAAAAAGCAGCTATCTAATTAGGCAGCTAACATGATTTCGGAATACTTTCAGATATGGCAATAATATGTTTCAGTTCGCATACGCGTTTTATCCATTCATGGGTTCAATGCAACGACCAATGAACACCCCTAAAATGAGTGTTATGCGGGCAGCATTTGAATTTAACAACGCTATACGGTACGTCGAAGGGTGGCGAATCGAGAACAACATAGCCGATATGTTTACCGTTGTGGGCTCTGAAGGTCCTTCTTTTCAATCTTCATGCAATATGTGAAATGCATTGTGACTGGGATCAATCCACGCATATGAAAGGGAAATGGGTTTTTTTTTGAAGGAGCAGAAAACACGGGTGTAACATTTCCGGGGAAATCTGTTGCTATCACCAGAACATTTCTGCTTGAAGCGGCTTTAAATAAGGTCGGAGATCGTTTTGCATCAGAATTTTTAGTGATGAGCAAGTCGATGCGGTGATGGGAAAGCGAATAGCAAGCTGTTGCTTTCAACATGGCTGCTGATAGCTTCTTTTGCGTTGAGTGGGATTGAATGGTGAAATTGAAGAAAAAACGGAGAGATGTTTCGAGACTTAATTCGATATAACGGTTGACTTATTAGCCTTGAGGTAGAATGATTACCTTTGATTTCCAGGTGTGTTAATCGATACGATAAAGCCAAGCGAAGACGATGCGAATGCCCTGATCGTACGACTCTTTGAATGCTTTGGGGGTGGGGCGCGTATCCGGTTGCATTTGAGGCATGCTCGTATTATTTCGGTCGATCTTGCTGATGGATTGGAGCGAAGTGTGGCCAGCATTCCCATAGAAAGTGTGAATAATTCAGGTGAGGGTCCTGTGGAGTCAGTACTTTTGGATTTCCGTGCCTTTGAAGTGAAAACACTTCTAATTCGCCTGTTTGCTATGTAGCTATCTGCCTGTCGGGTCCCTTTTACTCAGTGGTCTACTCGATTATTGCTGGTTTGATAGGTTTATGGTTAGGATCGCCAATAGACTTCATAATCGCGGTAGCCTTCCCCGACCTCGTCATGACGTAACATGATTCAACAGCTAATAATGATGGGACTTGTTAGATCTTTGATTACTGCATTTCAATCGTTCCTTGTTGGACTATACACACAGGTAACAACTCACGTTGGTTGTAAATTCTCGAGGTCTGAATTGGCATCTATAAGAAGTTTACAGATGAACAAATCCATTTGTACATTCGATTCTTCGCCCTAAGGAATTGGACGCAGCTGGTAGGGGCAATGTTTTTATAGGAGGATTTACGTAGAGTGACAAGCAATAATTTGTTTCAATCGAACTCTTTGCAAACTGTTGAGCGAATTCACCGATCCAATGTTGTGCTTTTAAATGTTTTTACTGGTTCAGTACTGTGATTGCCAATTCTTTTGATCACGCCATAGTTTCATTTGTTATGTTGACGAGTATTTAATAGTTATTACAAAANGGGGGGGGGGGAATCGATAAGCAATGGAAACAAACATAAAAAAGGAGGAACGAGTCAAAAGAAATGCACGACAACAGCAGCTTCATTGGTAATCACGTTCTTCCAGCCGCTTCTCTCTTCACTTCGACAAGTCACTGATCCTCAATCCCATCCAACCTTGAAATCCC
Source organism: Baylisascaris schroederi (assembly GCA_006503575.1). NCBI lineage: Eukaryota > Metazoa > Nematoda > Chromadorea > Rhabditida > Ascarididae > Baylisascaris > Baylisascaris schroederi. The sequence continues at coordinate 1,046,213 of QEWY01001069.1, forward strand.
CCTGTCACTCCCGGTTTAGTGTTCCATCGGATCGTATTAGCCTCTCTTCTTGACTGCTATCAAAAAAAACCTCACCCAAAAACTTCACGGCGTCCCCTTTCATAGCGCTAAACAATGGGGGCATTAACGTTGTCTGTTGCCTCCGCTCATTTCGATAAAAACAGGTGAGGCGGTGAGGCTATGTTCTGCAGAGAGGCGCAGGGAACCCTTCCGAGGAAAATTGGCGAGGCCCACCGCAGCACCACGAATGGACCTAGAAAACCGTGACAAATTACATAGAGTACTTTGTGAGAGGCTGAATGCCACATACAAGTGCATAAGACCTGGTGGCTACAGGTAAGAACGAACGAAAACATCGTACAACAACAAATGTTTTGCAAAGCGGAGAGGTAGCTTCTTGCCCAGGAAATTTGGGCCCTCAACGGGAAGAGGTTTGACCATAGTAGGCCCCTGACGGAAAGCGACTGAGCTGGAGAAGACGAAGACGAAGCCAGGAGACAGTTTGTCGGAGGATCAGAGAATGGGTTGTTAGGAGGGAATCTGGTTCTAACAAAACGAATGAATTTCTCCTCGTTGAAATATGGTATTCCCGCAGCACAATAAATGGGACGGTCTGTTCCCTCACATGCGTGACAGGATGTTCTGAGCAGCACTTGGCACAGTAAACGACTCTACTTAGCTCTTCATTTGAGATAGATGAGAATCTTATAACCCTTTACCTACTAATAACCTCTAACAAAATAACAGGTGGAGATGAAGTATCGTCCGGTTGATCAGCTCCTCAAATTGAGTGAAACAATGCAAATTGCAATTTCAAAAATTAAAAAACATTAAAACCAAAGTTCTATGAAAAGAGCAATCAAAACTTCATCACTAGAAATCTAATAATATCGCTTTTTCTCGTCGACGGAAAAAAACGGAATTTTGCAGGAAACGTCAACAAAACTGCAAAAGTTTCTAGCACAAGTGATGGGGAAAGTAGAGAGGGAGAGGGTTTTCCAACCTTGTGGTCCTCCTTTTTGGGAAGGAAGAAAGGACTTTCTAATCACATGTCCCCCTTTCTTCCATCTCATTTCTATCTTGAATACTCATAAGATGAACAAGACATGATCAACAAAAGAACTACTACCTAAGATCATCGAATACTCACAAAACCCGTTTCGTTATTTCACTGTATGTAATCATCCTTTCTGAAGTGTGAGATTAGTCCTGTAATGCCTTCAGACAATGTGCGACGATATCGGCCAATTTTTGACGAGTTTCCTTAGACGACGAGGAGATTCTTGTGCGATGACCATCTGCTTCGATTCGCATTTCGGCGTGCAGACTTGCCTAAATTATAGAGTGCTTTCTAAGATAATGATATAAAACAAGTAAACCTAACAACTGAGATACGCCTTCACCTGTTTATCCCCCTCCACTCAGTATCTTCAACCCTACCTCAAGTTGCAACCAAATCCAGCAAAGTGATTTTAAGCGAAGCTTAATATTCAATTATGCTACACAATAAGCGATGACATTATTCGAGAAAAACATTCAGCAGGTGCGAAGAATAGGTGATAATGAAACAGGATGGACAGTGGAGATGGCAAGTGAGATGAAGAGGGGGAACTTAAGTAGGACGATCGTCTTTGGTTTTACTCATAGCGGTTTTATTATAAGATCGACAAAATTGTGCAAATTCATCACTCAGTTATAACAAACTCCAAACAATTGCATTTTATAACCGAATTTTAACACAAAATCTAATAAATTTTTGTACCCTCCTACTTTTATTGCCTATAATAACAACAAACATTTTCGGCTTCGCTTTGCTTTTATATTTCGACAAACAATCTAGCTCAACAAACACGATTTATGAAAGAACAACAGAAAAAAGTAATAAGTGGGGGATTGAGCTGGTAGAGACGGCTCATCGTGAACGATGCCTCAGGCTTTCGTATTTTAAAGTTTCAGCAAAAATTAACTAAGAAGGTACTTCGAGGTGTCCGAAAGGTACTCGGCTATATCCCAGATAAGGCAACTGAAGAGTCTTCTTACAGACACTTTGGAAACATAAAACATCGTACCAAACTAATACATTTTTGTGCCCTCTTGCTTTTATTGTCTATAATAACAACAAACATTTTCGATTTCGCTTTGCTTTTATATCTTGACCAACAACCTAGCAGCAACAAACACGATTTATGAAAGGAGAAGAATAGAAAAAAGTAATAGCTGGGGACTGGGCTCGTAAAGAAGGCTCATCATGAAGGATGCCTCAGGCTTTCGTACTTTAATATTCCAGTAAAAATTAATTAAGAAGGTATCTCGAGGTGTCCGAAAGCTACTCGGCTATATCCCAGACATTCATAAGGCAACTGAAGAGTCTTCTCACAGACACTTTGGAAACATAAAACATCGTACCAAACTAAAAAAAAACTTGAAAGATTCTTAAAAATAAATTTGTTCCCCTCCAGAAAAAATCAAATAATTATTCTAGTAGATTAAAATTTTATATTCATCGGCCGAATTTTTATTGCTCAGTAAAAATTCACTTTTTCTTCCCAATATATCAAAAGTTTTTTAGATGCCGCTTTGATTCTTGTTCGACGGACTAACAAAAGAAGATATCTCCAATCCAAAATCACAATGACGTTAAATGAAATATATTATAAGTTTCCATCTATTTATCTTCAATTCAAGTACCAACCTCAAAGTCGTCTCCTTTTTTTCTCCATTTTCGTGGTATAATGAATGAATTCAAATACCATGTGATGGGCAGTATTTCCTCATCGATGATTTAGCAGATAAGATACTACGGTCACAATAATTCAGTAGCATCTAATAACATCACTCCCTTTTGCTAAGACATATGCTCATCCTCTCCACTCCCCTCCCTCTTGCCCATGAATCCTGTCTAATTAGAAGCCTATAGACCATCCCAAGAAAGTGTGCAGCATTTCAAGATAAAGCAATGGAACATGAAAATCTCTACAATACCTAAAGCCAATCATCGCTTAGATATTTTAGGTTTTGCAGAAAACCTTACAGAAGTGATTCATCTTCGCGAAATTTTGGTAGGGTAAAGCAAATAAACTTTTAAAAACTTCAGCGTTATCTCCTAAATTTTCCAGAAGGGATAGATGGCACTAAAGGCGATAAAACTTTGAAGAAGACACATCTCCTTCATCCTTCCTATTCTCCCCCTCTCCTTCCTCCATTCTACTGTATTTACCTTTTGTAGCGCTCGAACCAACGATTCGGCACTTAACTTCCCAACTTAATGCGATCTGATTGAGTCTACGCTCGATCCAACTTCCCTCTCAACCGTTGACTCCAGCTGAAGGAATGACAATCATCAACTATGAGATTTATTCTATGAGAAACTGAATCAACTATACAAAACATAAAAGCTGTAGTACTTAGTAATGTTACGAAAGTGCACAGCTCAGTGCAACATTCCACTTGGAAATATCAAACAATGACCTATCCTTATAAGTGTTACCCCCTTCCCTTTCTTGGAATTGTCATAGCTCAATTCAAAACAACCACGAACTGTCGGATACGCAAGTGCTGAAACTTCCAGGCCTAGAGGAGTAATTTTAAACTGCGTTATACTTCAAAACTTTCGATCAGGAAATTAGAAAAATATTTCGTCGGCGATTATCAATTCCTTCGAAGAATGAGAATTCAATTACCTTCAAAATAATTCATAATTATATTATCAGATATTCGGAAATTTCATGTTCAATTTTCAGTTCAGTCGATGGATGCCGGTGGAAAAAAAAGTGTTAAGGATTTCGGCAAATTTCAGGGATCAGAAAGTTTTTCAAATGCCTCCAACCCATCGAAAAATACAATGCGTTAGAGGAAGACTACTGATCCATCTGTGATCCGATCACGTTGTTCGAATTCTTTATCAACCCAATGAACGCTTATATGGAATTATTATTACAATTATTATAGCGATTAATATTATAAGTCAACAATGGTGTAGATACTTACCTTGAGTTCAAGTGTGTTATCATAGGCACAGAGATAACCTTTTAGTGCACATATTCCCACATCTGATTGCTCACCTCGAGCACGTAAATTGAGGCTTTTAAGCAACTGAAATTATTTCTGGAAAATCTCATCGTGAAAGAGAATACCAGTCGACCCATAATGCAAAATGTTTAAAATTTACATCATAATACCGAATGCGGCTTTGTCTTCCGACTCCTTCCTCTTTCTTCTTCCCTTCCACACCCAACTTTATCCCTGCTTCCCTCTCACCTGGCTAGGTGGTAACCTCCTTTAATTGCCTCAACATATTTACTTGAGTTTTATTAACATTGTATAAAATATTTTTTTCCTTTGCGACGTTCCTGATTATTTGAATTAAAAATATGAGGTTAAAACTTCCTTTCTAAAATCAGTTTACAATGTTCTTTCACAACGATGAAGTAGTGCCACACCAACAGCTGCTCTTTTGTGTACATTTAATGAGCTCCAACAAGGATTAATGACTGATCCAGCCCACAGGTGTATCAGACCGTAACCAAATCGTCAAAATAGAGAAAATTCGCAAACGAGTTTTACTGAGTGTGAATATATTTTAAAATGCCCATTCAAGTGGGAATGAAAATACATAACTTAAAGAATATTGTCAGACCACTATTAAATTACTATAACTTACAATGTTACTAAAATCACTAAAGCAAGTGAAAACTAGATTGCTAAACGTTGGAAGAAAGAAAAATCGGCAAAACACTCACAGCTGTAGGTCATTTGATGATCTTATCAGGTCCTATATCTTCTCCTTCATCTCCATTTATATTACATTCACATAAACAAAAACAAAGGCCAAATCCATGATAATTCAACGCACCTCGGGATGTAATCGAATCCTCTTTCGTTTCGTTATTGAAGGAATAGTCAACATATCACCATAACGAAATGTCGTATGTGGATTCTAAAAAGAAACACTTTTAAACGTATATGGCGTTTTGAATATTTAAATTGCTATCGTATTCAAATTTTCAAAAATAATATAATCAACAAATTGAAATTTCATACAATCCAGATAAAATTCGATCACAGGCAAATCCACAACCACAAAATCAAGAAGGTCAACAAATGCTGAAAGTGTGCACATCGTATCTTCTAATGTCAATGACTTACGAGCGATGCTGTAACGCATCGACGGAAGTGATTCACGCGTGTTGATTACTTCCAAAAACCGCACGCCCTATTCTATGCGAACAGATGGATGCACATAGTGGTGAGGAGAATTAACATAACTGAAAAGCATAACCGCAGCTATTATTTATACTTACCTGTGAGCCTGCTCAACGTATAAGGTTATAGCATATACCATTCAGTTTTTTCATAGTTTTCCTTCTTCTTCGAGCATTTTCGTAGGAGTTGCATCAAGTATTCCATATAAGAACAAGATTATCAACTAACATGGGTTACAACAAAGTCGACACGCTGTGGTGCAGTGGCAGGTGGCTGCACATAAGCCTCAGGCATCAGAAGCAATTTGGGTGATAGATCAGGCATAATCGATGGATTCAATTGCGAATAATCGAGACGTGTATCAATCGGGTAAAAGAAGGCACGAATTGCGAGATTCTGATAGGGCCCATAGACATCCTTCAGTGGATAGTCCGGATATGAAATATTTTACTTTTAATATTCACATTTAAGCCATTCAAACATGAAAACGCAACAATTTCTAATGCTCAAAATAATATTTCAAAAAAAAAACAAACATAATAACACTACTCAAACAATGTCGTCACACACTTTCCGCTCTAGCTTAATAATATGGTCTCGAACGACCATGACCGTATATCATCAAAACCGACAGTTCCCTTGCTAAATTGCTGACATCTTTGACTAAACAGTAACTCTAAGAGTGACATTTTTCTCTTTTACCTCCTCGGCCCCCATATATGAGACTCGCGGCAGTGACACTCAGCCTTGTAACTTTCTTTTCTATTTGCTTTTGTTTTCAATATCTTCCTAGCAGAAGGTTTCGACGTGCATGAGTTAGAAACGATGCTTATCTAAACCAGTAAAACACAACGAAAGCGAAGCAAATAGTGACCAACCGGTCATAATAATAGCGTTGCGTGGATTATTGCCCCACAGTTCAAGGAATCGAACCGCCTCGCCAAACCTCAACGAAGGATGTCCAGTGAAGAGAATGCATGGCGTCTTTAATTGATGACAAAGCGCACCGTGCAACGATTCGAATACCTTCAGACGGCCACATTTCATCAACTGAAAATTTAAAAAAAAAATAAAATAAATATTCGCTCCTAGACAGCCGGAACATACTCTTTTTTTTGCCTTCAATGTATATAAAAGAAGTTTTTATAGCACAAAACTCCACTTTTACCATCCGCATACCATACAACCTTCAGAATTCCGCCTGATTGAGGCACACATCAAGATGCGTTAGCTGATTCCCTTGAAAAACCACTGCATAGATGAACAAGAAAAAGGAAGAAGAGCTGATATTATATACTAAATTCAGTTCCACTTGCACATCTTAAACATCACTTTAAAATATTCCTCTAAAGTATATTTTAAATTACCATCACCTTCTTTTGAATGATGAATTAAGGAAAAAAAATTCGAATAGAACAAAATACGAAATCAAAAGCGTCCATCGAATAAGTAGCTATCGCCAATATGAAAAGCTAGCTCACATAAGCGTGTGTGAACGGTTCCTCGGGGAAGTAGGCCATATTTTGTTTCTTATCGGATAGCCATTCCGGATAGATATTCGAGAAAGCAATAGAACTCTCTGCCACCGGTGAGATAAAATAGACCGGCGTATCCATTGGAACACCTTGCTGCAATGTTCAATGACATTATAAAAACTGTCACCAAATTCCACTGCTGAAGAAAGCCAATGCCAATCGCCACATCTTGAATACTTGAAAAGGTGAGTTTTCAGATTCTCATCATCATCGTCATCAATTAGATATCAGAGTCGATTAAAAAAAGTTTCCCGATCTGTTCATTTCACTCGCCTAACGAATGGTAGGCTATCAAGCAAAATACGATGTACAAAGACTAGATGGCATCAAAAGGAATGGGCATTGGTATACGTTTTCACAGTTAAATATGAGTTATAATGCAGCACCAAAGAGCACTGCAATATAAATAACGTATGCTGTGTAAATAGACGTCTTAGCTGATGTAATTCACAACGATTTTTCTCTTGGTTTCCATACTTCACCAATAGCTTCAAAGTTATTATTTTTACAATTATGAGGATAGAGATGCAAATCAGTCCAACCGGGAATCGAATGTTTTCTTGAGCAAAAATAAAAAGTGCAAAAAACGGCAATTAAAGTAATACGCAAATCAACCACCACCATAAGCCATTCTCCTCTTATTCACCCTTTTCCTGAAATTAGATCAATAGATGGGTTACTATGCTACTTGGATGCTTGCATTCTTCATCTATCTTCCATCATAAAAGAGAAAAGAAATAAGTGGAACCACCACCTGATCAAGTTGCACGGTTATCACCTCGAGAAGATCATAGAGAACACCAGTTGGACACATTGGCATCAATACCGAACCATTTTTCTTTAGTGTATCCGCCATCACCGTAAACACATTACAAACCTTAATTACATCCTTTAATTCTTTCAACTATAAGTACATACCTTGCACATAATTGAACAAATTTTATTAGCAAACAAAATCAAAAAATACTATAAAATTCCCAATGTGATTTACAATGAAAACCACGTACTATCTTGTAAGAAAAAGCAATAAAATCAACAGCACCATTGCTTGTTTCTTAGAATTGCTCATCACCTCCCCCCTCCCCCCACTCCCCCAATCACAAAGTGTTGCCCATGCACAGCACGACAAGTCCATTCTTCATCGCAAAACATCATCACATATAATTACCACTTGTGGCATAAAAAATATCTGTTAGCGTATATCACTTCAACACCAACACTATGGAAATGTAACAAAGAAAGAAAATAATTTAGGAGCCCAATGACTCGCTCATTTCCATTCTTCATCGCAAAACATCATCACATATAATTACCACTTGTGGCATAAAAAATATCTGTTAGCGTATATCACTTCAACACCAACACTATGGAAATGTAACAAAGAAAGAAAATAATTTAGGAGCCCAATGACTCGCTCATTTACCTCTACCTTCACTACTGATATTAGCAAAGTCGATAATCGCATCAAGATCAGCTAGATATATAAGCCATTTCAATCTACATCAATTCGGATTTTTCCTTCTATGAAGGTCCACACTCAAATTGAGTAAATATTGATGCAAACCGATGCTAATATTCCTCTTCCGCTCACCACATACACTAAAAAACTTGAAGAATGGAAGAGTTCCTATTTTCGATTTATAAGAAGCGAATATTTTCCAGGCCAAATAAAGTAGATGCCAAGAAACTCTAAAGGGAATATAGATATCGACTCGCACTCATATCATATGATTCTTCCATTAGAAGAAGGAAGTAAAAGAAAGGATTTGAATAAAAAACATTTGAATAGGATGTATAAACTGCTATATGTGAGAATGGGAAAAAATTAGAAAACTCAGCAAACTTTTATAGCCATAAAAATGATATGACACTAGCGCCACATAAAAAAGATGCATAACAAACCGAGTTGTCGGGGCTATGTTCGGGGAAACGACAAATTGAAGTTAAGATGAGAGCATCCGATCCACGTAATTGATCCCAATCCACCGCTTTCGTATGGGAATTACGCGATGATGTTGCTGACAAATATCCTATCTAGAAAAAAAATTAAATAATATAACTTCCATTCATTAACTGATTTTCAATAAACTTATGCTCACAAAGCGTATGCAAATTTTTCTGCGATGTTTTTATAAAATTCTGTCGGAAAATTTTCTTTAATCTAATTTCAAACTTTCTTTTTTTCTATTATTTCGTATTTTGAGCAATTATTGCATCATAAATATACTTGAATAAACTCATTGAATGCAAATATGACCAAATGTCGATATTTGAATCACCCAAATTTAAGCAACCTCTTTGAAGATGTCCCTATGAATTGGAATTTCATAAATAAGTAACCTCTATCTTCTGTCTAAAGTATCTATAATCGACTTCACGATAGCCGTAAAGACATGCTACTTTATGAAATCGCATTCGAATCTGTGCTAGGACATAGTACATCTACACCTATGATACGAAGTGAACAAGATTCAAGATCTCGCAATTTAAAAACACATTTCGCACATAGGTGCAAACAATGTAAACTGTGCTTTAAACTACGATGGTAGAAGCAAATAAACAATAAGCAACCTTTTCATGCTCGGTACGTATCACCCAATTACATGAACCGATCGAATAACCACTCGAATATGCCGTTATTGTTAACGCACCACTTACGTTCTATAACAACGTGAATTTAAGGTTAAAAGCCAACCAGCATTGAAGAAAATATCCACTTAACCTAGCATCAAATATGCGCAAGCCTATAACCTCCCCCCCCCCCCTCTCCCAATCGGCATTAATTTTGGCTAACATTAAGACCACCCCAACGTTTCCTCACATTCTACTCCATTTTGCCATGAATTCCCCTGTTCACTCCATGCCAAACTCCCTAGCCTCCTAATACTTCTGCAGTACTGCATCAACCCTCTCCCCTCAGATAAAGAGAGAAGGATGACAGCTGATGGTCCATATCTGCTTGCAAGCTGTAGCCAATGTTCACCATTAAGAGCTCAAAGAGCACATAACTTCCTATCATAATAAACAATCAATTCAAGTCAATTAATTTCAAGCCAATTCAAAGAAAATAACAAATTTCAAAACCAATCCCAAAGGCTGCTATGAACGAAAGAATCGAAATCCATTTAAGTAGGTTTTAACGTGCCAGCGATGTTTGTTCGATCGATATTCCGGTCTATTATTTGAGCATTATTGATTGTAAACCCCTAAAGGTATACTCAAATATAAAATGGCCAAGTTTTGCGTCTAACTTCTGTAATGAATGCACTGGTGAGATTATCAAATATAATCACCAACTATAGTTTTTTCTATGAAAAAAATTACTATCCGGTACTCAGTGTTACTCATATATTTCAAAAATGATATAAATTCTACAAATGATACTGATTAATACTTGTAATTAATATTTATAAAAGTAGTAACAAAAAGAAAAAAACCATAGTAAAAAAAAAAGAAACGAACAACGGTATGATGAAAGGATAAAATGTGGACTCTTGCGATAGCATGTTGCATCTGTGCACGTGTATAGAAGCCAATCCATTCACGAGGATCACTCGATGGCATATTTGGAAAGTTCCTATAAAAACGATTTTCACTCAAGAAAAAAGTGCTGCAACATTTCAAAAGGGGGAGGGGGAGACGATTTAAGATTCAGAAGAATAAAGAAATGATCGTTGAGAGGTGATATATCTAACAGAGATAGTAAACATTGCATGTGCTCGAACACTTAACAGAACCACAGAAAAGGCATAGAGAGGATGAAAAACAAAGCAGAGAAAGAATAAAACGAGGAATGCAAGAAAAAATTACTTACTTATTTTATCAGCCTCTAAAGAATCCTTTTTTTTAGATAAACCTGATCTCCCCTAGCTCGGCTGTAAATATTACCTCTCGCAAATCACCCCTTAAATTCGCAATCACTTTCCTCTAATATATTAAAACATTTAGGGTGCATTTTTTCCAAATGGTTTATTCATGAAAAATTGAAGAAAAATGAGTATTATAAAGGACTTTTTCAAAGAACGGACTCCGGTTTGGAACCATCAACGATAATATAATGCAGTGCATATATTTTAAATCATTATATTGGAGTGTTTAAAATATTTTGAAATTAGCAAAGCAATTTCTAGACCACACACAATTTATAGGTATCGACTATGCAACTCTCCGAGGAAATGCCTCGGAAACTTAAAGATCCTGCCCACCAAAAAAGGATAAAAATTACCAATAACTACCCCTTGTAAGTTCGAACCTCTTGTAAGCGAAACGTGTAAAAAGAAGACAAAAGAAGCAATTAAAGAAAAAACATAACAAACATACGCAAAAACATCGTGCTGCTTCCATTGTTCATCCACTTTTGTCTTTTCTGAACGTTCCAAATATTCCAACATTTCTTCCATAACCAACCTTAAATAGTAAATCAACATGAATATTGGCTACACATAAAAAATAATCGAAAATAATAGCTCAGTAAAGAAAATTCAACATTCACACCCTTTCAAAAAATTTGAGGACTCTTTATTCACTCATGAACTGCGGTGATTATGTGAAAAATGCGCGGATGCTTGGCGAGGATGTGAAAGAGTTGCTTCTTCATATCAAATCACTGAAGGAATCTTATGCTGTATTCACCTGCATACTACAAACTCATAGCACAGGATTTGATACGTATAACTCGATAAACTGCAGATATTAATTTGAAACTATCACAGCAAAGCGATCATCAACATACCTGCCGAGCTGAAGTGTTGGATCGGTCGCATATACAGTTCCTCTGAAATCGCTACGCTCTGTGAAAAAAGGTAACGCGAGAAGTGACATCCAATTTGACACCAATATTGCGTCTATCGAATTTATAGAAATCAAATGCAACTGAAATATAAAACAATAAAAATTTGATTTACTGATAGAGTGATGTAAATATTATAGTGATTTAGAAGGAATGATTTCCTCACCCTAAAATTGTCGATGTTAAATTACTGAGAAACGGTTGAGTTAGATGATCATCAATGCTTAATGACTGGTTGACTACAAACCAACCGGTTTCTCCTCCTTCCATCACTTCTCATTTGAGGCGAAAAACTTGAATGATATGGAAAGCGCAATCTCACATCTCAAACATCACAGCCAAACAAAAATCCAATTTGTAAAAAAATTACTCATCTAATAAAACAATTACTCCATTAATTCAAATCCGGCAGCTCTATTTTAAAAACGGCATATTAAATCATTTAAACTTCGAGTGGACAGCATAATGTGGAATAGGAGTCGTTAAAGAAGTAGAATTTAAAAAAACGCACTAACCGGAACCGGGTGAACCTCAAGTGGCGCATCGACAAATACCTGATCGCAACATGCTTTCAGGTAATCAATCGATGATCCTGAACGATATGGAGGAAGATCATCAAATCGTGAACTGAAATATTAACAAAATTGATTGCAAGAGAACACAAGAGGTATGACGACCTCAGATTTAAGAAACAAGTAAAAACAATCAAGAAAAAAGCAACCTAACACCTTAACCATCAGATTCATTAGGAATTAAATTTAACTCTTCAACAACGGTCAATTTTCCTCTCGAAGAACAAATCTTTCAGCTATCAATAAAAGAGCGACATGATGGATTGAAAGACGGAGATAAAGATAGATCTCTAAATAATAGTACAAAACTATCATCATTCAAGTATATAGTTAAATTGAAGCGTGTTCTTAAGCCATCTTCGATGAACAACTTCTCTCGAACATTTTATTACGATTATCTTACATTCTGCTAAACTAATGTCGTAGAGGGAATTTTTATATTATTCCGGGAAGAGCACTATCGCCAAGATATGATGCACTTAGGAAGAGGTCAACATATGACGGATGTTTAGCTCATAAACAATACGTTATCCACTCTTAATACGTTTTAAACGAATGATAGATCCTGGGAATATTATAGTATTTACCGTTTATTTTTGTTTAGAGATAAAATAATTTTCGTGGTACAATAACAAACCTCGCTTTAGTATTGAGTGGAAGAAACGATGATAACGTTGCAAAATCGATTGCACAATCGAGTAGAATCGATGCGGATGGCCATTTGAGAAGAATACATGGTCGATTCGATTGCCATGACAATGACATCTACAAGAAGAATTTCTTGTTTTGAATGGGATATCATCGATTTCTAAGTATCATTTACATCAGTTAGCAAATATTTTTGTACGAATCGAATCGAATCGAACCGTATAAACACTTTATGTTTACCCAATAAAATGCATATAATGCAAATAACTGCATAGGAAACAAATATGCTTCCTCATTACTACAGAAATGAATAAACATTTTATGAGCACTAAATTTAATTAGTTTTCGTTTCATATATAAACAGCAATAAATGGAGAATTATTACTTTACTTAATTTGGGATGTCCTTATCAAATGAAGATATTAGACCCTTATCTCATTGGGATGTTAGGGATGCCATTATCTCATAATGCCATACTTCAAAACCTATTTCTGTACACAAGTAAGTATGCCTAAAACACAAACAGCCGATATTTCATTTTGCCAATCGGTGTTTCCCATGAAATTTGGATGGGCCTCTAGAAAAATTTGGCTTAATTTGGCTTAAAAAAAAACAATAAATAGAGAACTTATGAATAGGAAATATAATAAATGAGAAATTAATCAATTAAAAATAATTGTTTTAAATGGTATCGCATAAGATTCCGCAAAATTCTATATTCATTGAGTTGGAAAATTTCACAATCGGCTTAGTGAGTGAAAAAAAAAAAAACATTTCAGCGCTAATTTGCATATCATTCGCTTTGCATTATGCAAAATTGCATTACATTTAATACTAATCATCATTGCACAATTGCATATACTCGATTATATGATCGCATTTTGCAAACTCACTGAAATTATTGCAAAGAATTTTATTAGTTGCTAAAATAAACAATCGAAATAAACACTCACAAGTTGCATCTTGAATGCTGTACTTATGAATAATCTCGAATTCAGTTGATTTCCTTTGTGAAGATGTTTCCTCACTCCTGAAATATTTGTATTTCAATCATTGTTCAAGAGTGTACGCATCTCATCCACTTCAACCAACTTATTTTACATTCAATTCCATGTATGCATGAACCGGAAGTGCGATAGCTGAATCAGCTAAATTTTATAGATCACTGGATGGTACTAGTATAATATTGATGCACTTGCTAGCCATAAATAAATAGAACACTGGTTGAAGGGAGAGACAGGGAGTTCTCTCTCCGAATCCAAAAATGGGCTTAGGAACTCGTTCGCCCTTTTGCATGATGGAAAACCTCTCTTGAAAGCTTCTTGCGTATCTATAGCCTTTTTCTCTACATAATTTATTTCCTTCAAATGCCGTTCTTCGAAGTTCTCATTCAATTTTCTCGAACTTAATTCCCATCTTTGGTGTTACCCACAAATCATCAACATCACTCTTAATCGTCTTAAACAGCCACATGAAAACTGTTGCCCTCATGACATCATTACTTGCCACTGAACGAATATTCACAGTGAACGTGCGTGAACGATGGCTACAATGCAGAAAGCAAGCATAAAGTTCTCGAACTAAGGTAGTACTACCTTCTTGCTCTCTACAAAATTGGACCCTCGAAATAGGATCAACACAACTTCATTTCTGTCGTTAAATCTAATACGTCGTTTCAAACGTTCAAAATAAGTGATTGAGGTTTTAGAAGAAAACAACCTCAGCTCGATACTTATATCCACACGAAAAGATAGTCACAACTCGAGACTTACATTCATACCAGCAGATAGCCATAGTTCGAGACTCATACTCACTCAAATCATATGTTCGAATGCTGGGTTCTATCCAACATCACGCTGCAAACATTTATTCGTCACATAGTAAAAGGAATGCAAATACGAAGATACACAGGTAAAAGTAGAGCACTTGAAGAACTTCAACGTATACGTTCCACCATATAAGCATAATAATAAAAAAACATCTTACTATTGCACGTGTTGAAAAGAAATGATTTCGACATCAATAAATAAACCGTAACCTGCGAATTTTAAACCCATGGGGCTCAAGCAACTGCTTAAAATTTGCTCGCTAATTCAACCTATCAAAAGAAACCTTTCCGCTCTAATAGCATAATTCACTCAAAGTAACCTTTCCAACAAAATAATAAAAAAAAAATTTCAACTATAACAGAATCCATCTAACCGAATACATTCACCATATTCAGTAAAATCAACGTCACGAAAATCAACACTAAATTATACACATTCTATACGGCAGTGGAAATTTCCTAAAGCATACATAAACATACAAATAAAAGATACCACTCAAAGCGGAATATCCTTATCGAGTACTCGCTATGAAACTTCATCATCAACTGCAAAAAAAAATGTTTTTACGTGTTCAGAAATTAATTTCAATAATTTTAGGGATCATATTCCAGAATTTCAGCGAATTCAAAAATTCAAAACTCTATCTTACATCCCATATTCACATCATCTCATATGAGCTTCATATCGATCGATTCTTGGACGTTCATATATACCAAAAAATAATATTACAGCGTTCAATGAAGTTACCTCTTTTTCTTTTCAAAGTACGAAAAATATATACCTGAGAATTACACAAAGAGAGAAAATTTTATGAAACATTACAATAACATATAATATATTCATGGAATTGCTGCGATTGGGGTTGGAAATGGGTTACCAATATGTAATTAGTGCACAACGAATTTCATATTACAATAATTCCAAGTTTTCAATAAGAAAATCGTCGTTCAACTCATAAATCGTCCATCTCAACAATATGCTCCACCATATTGCCATTATAAAGAATCCACTCCGATAGACTCCCTTCTGAAAAAAAAATTGTTTTATGATAATGTATATACTGTTGTTTCTGAACAAGATTACCTATACAATGGTTAAAAAAATAATCGAAAATTCTATAGTGTGCAATATTTATTTGAAAACTTCAAAAAAGCAATCAATAGAAACATTCAGAACGATGGAACAGTTAAAAACATTACGCACCTATCTATGCATATTCACTAAGAATCCATAGATTTCTATAGTTTCCACAGTTAATATTTAACGGATATTCAGGTCATGTAAGATCGTAATGTACACGCCTCGATTCAACGTTTTTTTCCTACTTTTCTCCATAAATAGGAGACATCAAAAAGTTACACCCTCCCTTTCCAGGTCGTTATAAGGGAACAACCATCCCTCTACATCAGACTATGTAACACGTTAACCTCCCTCCTTCCCACTCCCCTCCTCACCCCAACATAACGTTGCCATAAACATAAAGAAAACTAACCAAACCGATGCATTGACTGAAAAAGACACACGAAGCGCTCCCTCTCCTCTTGTGTGCCTACATCGCTCTTCTCTAACTTCTTGTGAATATATCTGGCCAAGTAGACTAGCCACATTATATTCGTTTTTGGATTGAATCGGGCCCAGTTGTTCCTAAAAAGTCAACGCGGTTAAACTGAGAAATTCCTACATCAACAGTATCTCAAAAAAGTAGCAGTACAACATGGTTAGAAGTCGCGAGTATGTGTGAACGTTATCATTCCTATTCTCGCATCCCCACTTTTTCCTATGGAGTAGCTATTTGTTGGACGGCTGCAATATTCAATCACTTTTTATCTGCACCAACTTCAATCAAAGATAGCAACATCCCTACTAATGACCACATTATACGACACTTAGCTATATGACCCCTAACTAACGACTGGAAGGGAATAGACAGTAAAGTTAGAAAACTGAAACAACTGCAAAGATGTGCTTAAAGCATTTGCCCCTACTCTTATCAATAACATAGGGCGAGCGCTCTTTTTTCCATTGTCAAAGAAAAGTGTTAGGTTATGCAATATGATATAAATTGATAAAAAACTTCCAATAAACTCTCTTTAAAAAATTCTTCAGCGAAATTGCATTCGAGTTTATTCTACAGGAAAAAAAGAAGAAATCCATTATGAACCTGTTGGCTTTTCTCATCAATCGATATATATCAAACTGTAGATCGCCTTCACCTTCGAAAACGTCCTCTTCATGTTCCAAATTCAAAAATATTGTTGATGTGCCTTAATAAGAGTCTTTAAATGTGGCGTTATGGCTTTGATCCATAGCTATATCTTAGATGTGTTTCAAACCATTACTTTAACAAAGGCGTTATCACCTGCATAGCAAAACACCGTTCTCTGCAGGTTTCCCAAATACTTTTCTTCTCACCCTCATATCTAAATACTCATTAGTTCTTATTTCACCTTCTACACAAACATTAAATATTATAAGAACAAATGCGTCGCCATTGGAAATTAGCGTCGCCCAAACATAAACGCTGTTTATTTGCACTTCCAATCGGCTATTAAAATTATCAGCCAACAAATCGTGGAACCTTTCTTAAGCCTCGAAAGCGTAAAGTCGATGATCTTCACACACGCTCCCCACATCGAGATGCGCACTTTCTGCGATGCAATTAGTTCTCTGAAAATGAAAAACAGTCGACCTTATTTGCTTCAAATGGATTGCTTTGTGGTTTGATGCTAAAACGTAAGATCGGTTTGCGCAATGCCTTGAACCAGATATGCTTTAGAGTATTGGAAAACCAACAAACTTCCATATCGTCACAGTATATACTTCAGTTATTCAGACTCCCTCAATATATAAAGATTAAATTGTAAACAAGCCTCGAGTGAGCTCATATTCGCGGATCTGACGAATCAAATTTGGAATGGATCCGGCAACATCGCACTACCAAAAATGGCAGTCATACAAAACTGGAAAATTCTGCTCAACAAAACCACAACAGGCAATCCCGATACACAGACAACACTTCAGCAACCCACCTGTTGGCCTCACATCTGCATTTGTGAACTCTTTGAGGGTCGCAAAGAACGGCGAATATCGAACATAAAGAAATCTCCGTGTTCATATGTGTGAACAATCATTTACGAAGAAAGGTAATCAAGGAAAGAGAGCACGCATATTCGAGTGAAGGAAACGTAAGCCTATGGATGATATACTGGACGATATATTCGCATTTCAGCGCCGTTCATGGTACCACTTATTTTCCCCTTCATCAAGGCAATCGATCTGCCACAATTCAAAGCTTTTTCATTAACAACGACTAAATGCGGCTCGCAAATGAACGTTAAAATGTTGAACCCTTAAATGAAAGTCTAGAATGATGGGAGAGGGAGATGGTTTACATAAAAAGGCAAATAGCAATTTAAGGAAAAATCTCACTCCCGAAACTGGTCGGTGCATTCCGAGATGAGCACATTTCCACAATGCAAATCGCGATGCTCATAGAAGAGTCTTTCCTCTGCAACCGCCAATGCAACCATTACCTGCATCATAATCGAATATGCCTGTCTTATATCTCTCACCTGCAAAATTTTATCCCTTAATGCATTACGCATTGTAAGCATAATCTGTAAAACATAAATGTATACATATATGTTTTCATCATCCAATCCTTTCTCGTGGCTCTTGATTTGATCACCATTGAGAACCTATTCTCCTCGTCGATCAAACTTATGACATCTGAACTTAAATTATCACCTAAATGTTTGCATACGGTAATCGACGATGAAACCGAAGGCTACAGCGTCCATTAGTTTTATTGCTAGCATCAAGCGAGTGATCCTTTCTCACTCTTTCTTGAATATATGCCTCCTTTCTAACAAAGCCATTTCCCCACATAGTAATATTTCGAGCAACAGAAAGTGTCCTTCAAAAGGTAACATATTTTCTCAGTGATGACTGCTGCATCACAAAAAACAATCAACTCAAGACAAACAAACCTCGTAATCCTCGAGACTCTTCCCACCTTGCTCATAAGCGAGTATAAGGTAACACTGACTCGCTGGGAACATTCGTGGGCTCTCGTTATCCGATCTGAATTCCTTATGAAATTCATCCCAAGCGGAAAGCAACTTCTTTGGATAACTGCCTGAAGAATACGTAAACTCTTCTCATCGTTATGGCTTCGCAACACGTCAAGTTACGTTCCCTTCAGTCAGATGCCGTGCTCATGAACTGCATATGTGAAAATAGCGCAACTTAGTTTCACATGCATAAAGAACATAATAATAAAGTGCCTTCAACGCCTCAAAAAATTGGAAGAAACCAGTCTAACTAAACTGCAAGACTACTTCGGGTCACCTAAATTTTCACTGAAAAAATTCAATCAAATGTTNTACCGTTTTTCGGTACCCAACATAAACTATATTTAATCATTTCCATACAAGTGACCACAACAGATATTCCTCAAAGATATTCACCATACTCTTCATCAAAAGTAAGGAAAAAAAATAGCAATCGTTGATTGCCACAATTTCCGATCGCTTCCGGTCAGTGGAAGGATTATGGTGATGAATAAACAAACAACCGGCAAAAAATTTCAGTGAATCCATATAAGAAACTCCTACATTAAATTTTCATCAAATGCGATGGCCACAAAAGAAATGACACAGGAATAGCAATTCAAATATTATTTAAAGCAATTCAAATATTATTTAAGTGAAGAATTACTAAGGAACACTGAATAGTTTATGTAACCTGAAAATCAAATAATTCAAGAAATGCGTATTTATATTTTTGAAATTGGGAGATTGGAAGATAAGGAATAGAATTTTCTGAAAACATGAACATATTAAATAAATAAATTACAAATCATCTAAAAACTTCATTCACAAATGTAAATGAAAATAAATAAACAAAAAATCAGGAAAAAAAACATACAATGTTTTCTTGAGTTTGCGCCACGTTAACGCCTCATCTTGCTCACACATAAAAAGCAATTCCTTTTCGAAATTGCGTTTCTTTGCATAGCTTTGTGACCACAAAGGAAAACCGTTCAAAAAGAAGGGAATTCGATCCTAAAATGATTTGTTGATTTATTTCCTACAAAAAATACAATAATATTTCATCCTCCTCATTCGACGTTAAATCATTCAAACTACAAACTATACATGAGCAAATTGCATAAAGCAATTTTCCACTCCCCCTTCCCCCATTCCGATCTCCCCCCCCTCTTTCCTCTGCAAATGAGAAAACAGCTAGTGCAATTTTACGGATTTCAGAGAGTAACCACAATCCGATGGCCATAATATGCAGTAGAAAAGGGAAAAAATTAGAAAAAAAATAAAGAAATCATTTAGAACGAAAAAGAATCGATATTCGACTTTCGCATTATTTTGACCAACAGTTTGTTACGCAATAAAAAAAAATGTTCCAAGAAAATCAGAGAGACGAGAAGGGCTGAACGTCTATAATTCAAATATCTATACTGCATACAGAAGAACGCATCGTATTCAATAGCGATTTTGATGGTGCGCAACAAATAACATCAACGATCTTTAATATAGTCTTCGTCACATCCTATCTTCGTTACCATCGACCTTCCTAGGAAGGAAAAAAGAATATTTCCCCGACCAAAATATCCGCACAACTTTTCAGATTAACGAACAACAGCCGAGCGGAAGCAAAAACTTACCCTGTAAGCTGCATTGTTTTTACTATTTACATTGCATCATTTGCTTCATTGTTTTTCCCTCAAAACAAAGTTTGAAATCGCTTAAGGGATCTCGGAAATTTCGAAATTCAAGGCCTTCTTCACAAGTTTCCATGGGAATCCAACGAATTTCAAAACGGCCAGATTTACAACAATTGCCAAGAAATATATCAATTTTCTAATGTGAATAAACAAAGTAACAACGTTAAATTAATAAAAGAAACGAATCTACTAACTGGCTCTTCATTGTGGATCGAAAGATTGCGCGATATATCTGCAAAAGAAAAACAAAAAACTTCATTTGCACTTAATTATTCAATATCCACTTAATTAATTAAAATAATAATCAGTTATTCACATACCTATAAAACCAAATGATATCCAAAAAAGTGCGAAAGAGTGATAGGGAATTTCAAAAAACAGAAAAAAAAATTATAAACTGCATCAATATCAAATAGAGCTCGAGGAACTATCTGAAAGAAACAATTAACTATGCACCCATACCCACCTCTATGCTCAATAGCGGAATCGGAAAAAAACTTCATCTTTTCCCATTTTCTGCTCGCATTTTGATCTATATTCTTCCTTAAATGTGACTAATAAATGAATTATAACCTTGTTTGTTGATCATATTTGATGTACAAAGTGTTGAGCATTTTTTCTGAAAAACAATGCTTTAAGACTGTAGATCAATTGAGAACAAAATACAAATCAGAAATAAGCAAACATTCACCACCAAACTTCACGTTGTTAATTAAGAGCGTCGTTTTCGATGGTACAAATGAAGTGTGTCTCATTCAATTGAGTATCCAGAAAGCGAAGCCATCACTACTTCCAAGGTTTTCTCCCAACAATGAAACCAAGTGTTCTATTAGGTTCTTCAAACATTCTATAGCTACGCGTGAAGAGAACAAAGTGATATCGCAAATACGAATCCAAATATGCGACCTTGTATCGTCAATTAAAGATCACTTTACATCCTCATACTACTTTAAATACTAAAAGACACAAAAAATGCACTAGACCGGCAGATGCCAAATGCACTTTTGCAATTTTATCCAACAGACCAACCGGTTTCGTAAATTGCCGAAAAATTAATAAAACATTTATAATAGTGAAAATGTATTTTAATCGAGCTGACCACTTTTATAGAAAATTTATTCACTGGTGCACTATGCGACCTAATTAGATGCAGAATGATTTCCGTAGGAAAGTTTTTAGACATTTTTATATGCTTATAACTCTCTTCGAAGGACATGCTGAACTTATTCTGCAGTTCATGAGAGGCAACAATCGTATAGACAGACACACATACACACGAAAAGTATGAAGCCATCATAATGTGCTTGCAAGAAAAAGCTCTAAGATAAGCTAGAACAGTAAGCGCTTGAACTTAAAGGAAAAAACAAGCACAACAAAAAAACCAAAAGTAAATTATGTTTGAAAACTGCGCATTGCAGTCTCAGGGGAAGGAAGGGGGGAGGGTGGACAAAAGAAGGATAACGATGTTGGGGGGAGAGGGTAACGAGTGCAAGGTAAAACGCCGTCTACGCTCGCATTCGTCGAAAAATTCCATGATCCGTTGCAACTCTTTATACTCCAAAACCCTATTTGCTTCATTTTATAGTGTGAATTGTAAAATATAAACTCAAAAAAAAAACAAATAAACGAAACAAATAAAAAATAAAACTCAAAAAAACAAACGAACGAAATAAATAAAAAATAAACTCAAAAAAACAAACAAACGGAACAAATAAAACAACAGAAAACAATGCGATGAAAGGAAGATCCTTGCGCTGCTTCTAGCTAATTTCAAACAACCTTCTTTTAACCTCACAAATACAAACTTCTGTGTGCTGTTTTCAAGTCAACTAAGGATCCAACTACTGTGATTTCACAACATAATGGGATCAACCATAGCCACAAACGCGCGGAAAATTTTTGTTCCAGTGAGGTCCCTCATAGGAATAGAGAACGCTGTCTTATAAGGGCACTATGCCTCCCCCTACTTCCTCGTTTGTCGCCCTCTCCTGTGTTCAAGCCATTCGCTATATAAGCGAATGCTGTGTTGGAAGATAATAGGAATACCAAAAAGAAACTTTAGACAACGCTACCTTTACGATTCCCCAATAACCCGACGAACAGATGATAGAATCACGGTGAATCGAATGCGAACGCCACATTGTACCATCTACAGCAGATCTGAAACAATTAGCAACAACATCAGCCGAACATCTTTGAGAATGTCAAACACCGTGTATCATATTTTACAAAGCAATTATACGTGCAAGACCACCCCACATCAGTTACCGACAGTTATCAATGTAAAACAAATGGAAGTCGTCTCTATACTTCAAGTCCAGTCTCATATAACTCTAACTAATATGCAGTACTAATACGCATAGGACGACCAGAAAACCTCCTAAGCAACAGTTGACACTCACCGAGCACGGCCGTCCTATATTATTTTCATCATTTTCTGACTTAAAACACTCTTATATCCTATATATAATCCGTGGTTTCCTTCTAGAAAGTTTTTCTGACTTTTACCACCCTCCTCTCCGTAGTTTCCACACTTTGGCTATGTGCCTGGTAGATCAGTTAATAAAGAGGAATTGAATATCTTGTAGTTACAAACAACAACAAAGCGTAGGAGTTTATGGTTGCTCCAAAGGGTTAGTAGCAGATGCAGTTCAAACAATTTCTAGAGCTGAAAAAAGTCATGGTGAATGAAAGCACTGAAAAAAAAAAAGAAGAAAAGAAACCACTGAGAAAAATTTTCAGCCCTTTCCCCGACGGGTGATTCCGTGCATTCCGGGTACCTGACGACCGCAGACAAGACTGATGACAGGAAATCATTAGGTAAACAAATCTGCGCTTTGGTGAGGTTATTCTTTTACAATATGTCTACAATTTTACATAAAATCCATTAATAAAAATAAGATCTATCAAGAATTACCCATCCACGGTTGAATTTTGTATTGATTCAATTTCTTTGCCGTCATTCTGTGATATAATCGATGCCAGAAGCGATTTGTTCTCCAATGGCTCGAACGGTAAGCACTTGACAATATCGGGCTGAAAACAACAATTCTTTCAAGATCAGTTACTATTTATTAAATGATTGATGTAGGAATTAATACTAAAATCCATTGCTCAATTTCAATTATCATTCCGTTGTAAATCACATAATAAGCAAACTATATCAGTCATATTGGCGAATAAATATTTCTTCAAGAAAAGCGATAGAATCAACCATATTTTTTACAGAAATAAAGTCCGGCATCAATATGTCTATTAAACATTCGCTAAAATATATAAAAATAGTAGCTACAGCACTAAGAAACGCAAAAAGGGTATTTCTTTTTCCAATTTTACCCCTAGTGTGTACCGAAAAAGAAAAAGTTTCCAATAAGCAATTTATTATTCCATGATGGAATCTTATAAAGGTGGCATAGGAAAGAAATCGGAATCGGAATATGTGCATGTCATAGGATAAAAAAAAAGAAAAAATAATTAGACGAGAAGATCACCCGTATCGGAGTTGAGGTTGAAAATGGAAGATGAAGTGGTAATCGAAATTCGTCGATTGCACCATCCATTGAGAGACGTTCTACTTCTAAATTCTCATTGCGAAAAGCCGCACTGATACGACGATTCGTATCAATAGGCAATAATTGTTCAGTGAAACGATTTTTCATCGTTGTGCCAAGTTTATGCTTTGCAATGATACAACTTGCACGATTATTGCTCTCTAGTGATTTGCCACTCACATTTCCAATTATGTTGTTTTGTTTCGATTGACCTATCGCAACATTAAACGTTTGTGCACGACATCGATCATCTGTTGATAGGGATTGAGATTGATCAGTGTTGGTCACCTCAAAAACCTCATCAAAATTTTTCGGTGATTTCTTTGTGCTTTTAAGAGATATTTTCTTTATCTCTTCAACATGATTAGTTGCTCTGTGAACATCTCTGTTGCCATTAACCTTTGGCTCCAACATCGAACATTCAACGAAATTCTGACTTCTACGAGAGGATTTACGCATAGGACTTGCGAACTCATTCATAAACCCTACAATAGCTGCAGGCGACTGTAGAAGGTGACTTTGCAATGATGATTGGCGAATGATGTTCATAGATGGTGAACTATCCGAGAATAAATCCCTGTCAGTAGGCAAGCGATCTCTTTTACGACTCTCTTCGCAACTATTCCCTCTTGAGGATTTGCATGACTTTTGAGCATCGCTGCTTGATTCGCCTCTCATTAATGGCTGATGCCATAAACGGCTCTTCCGTCGTTCTATTAATTCGTTGCTGAAAACTTCACTACTCGAGTGGCGTAGAGAAGGACAGTTCGATATATCTAAGTTTTCGTTCGGTGATGAACGTGAACTAAGACCTACCGGTCTCACTGACCGTAGAGAATCACGAGATTCGGTGAAGTCAGCACCTCTGCACTTTGGTTTTACTGCTTCCTTACTCGGTATGAATGAGCAAGTTGAAGTATCTGTTTGCTTTGATGGTCTCTTATATTCCCCTTCTAGCATGCCCGTCCCTTGGGAGTGTGATCGCATCAGCTGCTCCTTTACTAGTGCCACCTTCGACAACATGAACGATGGAGCCAAACAACGTCCACGATCTTCTGCCGTTGAAGACTGTTCAATCGATAAACGACGAAAGCTGCTTTCCGTTTCTTCCAGTTGTACCTCACGAAGAGGCCGATGAGGTGGTGATTCCCTTCGACTGACGTTGCCCAATGCGGAGGGGACTGATTTCATTTCAAGCGGAATATCCATTTTCGGTTTGTCAACCTTTGAATCATTGCTCTGTTCTCGTTGTACATTCTTTGCCGATTGAGTTACGACGTCCGAATTGCTACTCGATGTAGCTGCAGCTGAAAAAAAAATTGGTTTCCACTATAAAATGCTTTCTACAATCAATAAAAAATAATTCAAATTTCATTGAACGATATCTTCATAATATTCTAAGAAATTTTACTAAATATACAAAAATGAGAACAACTATTTAAACGATGTCATGAGCTGTCCTAAAAAAAATTTCGGCAAAGCTCTAATAAAAATAAAAATATTTAAGCAACCAATACTGCCCGAAGCCCCTTCCCTTCTCATAAACGTTTTCCCAAATGCCTACTTGCGATGTCTGCGATCAAACGACATTAGCAGATTCGACTCTAAACTATGAGCTCAGAATCAAACGTTTATGCTGCTATATCAATGCATTGCTGATGACTTATCACCAACTAGAATTCACTAGTGACCTCAATACTTCATTTGTAAAAAAATTTATGTTTGAAGAATGTTGATGTGCAGTGAACATCTACCTCTAAAGAGGTGCTAAGATTTGCGAACAAAAATAACATACTAATGGCCTCTTAGAAATGATCCCGTAGTTAAATAGAGCTATGCATGCATCTGCTTCCATCAGAAAACAATACCAGTTCATGAATAAAAAAGGCAGCATTGATTAAGACAGTCGTTTGTTCGAGGTTTGATTATAGCTACATACTGGTAAAAGAGGGACACGATACACATCTCCCTTGTCACTCGAAGCATTTGGTGAAATTCGAGTTGTCAGAGCAGATTAAAACATTGCAACATAGAATCTGAGAGAAGTTTAAACCGGTATAATTCAAGAATATTGCATCGCAGAGGTTAAATAAACCCATTTATGGGATATCGAGGCTATTTTGGCGAATGAATTTGTTCGTGCTAAATAAGTACGAATTTTTTTTTTATCAACTGCTTGCTTGATGAATGTGGATTGCATCGATTACGACCACCATTTACACGTGTGAAATATTTGGAGAGATTTCGCATGCGAAAATTTTAGATAATCTTCGCAAGTCTGGAGCTTCCTCAATTCGAAGAATCAGTGGAGGTTTAAGAGGGATAGTACTCGAAACTCATTTTGCATTAGTGAAGAAATTTTGATAGATTGCATATGAAGATGATTTAACCAATGGGGGGAGGGGGGAAGGGAGGGGGAGTAGTACCCCTCCCTCTTCCCTTGGCCAAAATGCGACAGGTGGCAACGTTCACTTACAAAACATTTTAACTCATTGTTAGGTCTTTGATGTTCAGTGCGAATAGAAAACACCAATAAATTAGAAATATTAGACTTACTACAAAACCATCCATTCTGTCGTGGATCATCGTCCACTTCAATGAGCAACGAAAAATTTTCTGCTGATTTTATCTAAAAAAAAAAACGGATATACTGAAATATACAATTTATGACCACCCGGAAATAAGATCCCCTCTAAAAAATTTTGGAGGAGGGAGAAAGCATAAGAGACGATGTATAGTAGAGGATGGACTTGCTGGGGCATATAATTGGAAGCGAATCCACAGCAGCCCTAAACATCTTGGAAGGAATAATAATCGGAATTTTACAGTATATACAATAAAACCACCTTACTGAACACACACATAAAGTCAACACCGTATTCTCTCTCATACATTGTCCATCTGCTAAATAAACAGCAAATCAAAGAACAGAGGGAATTTCTTCATTAAGAATTTCGATTCTACTAACTTTTCTGACCATGAAAGAGTTTACTCTCCTTTTCTCCCAACTTTCCCAAGAAATTATCTCTCTTCCTAACTCTTATCAAAATTTGTACTCTAGTGCAAATACGAAAGAGTAAGGCGTATAAGGCAAGATAAAAATAAGGGTATACAAGCAATCATCAAATAAAGAAGATTGTTGTTGGTTGTGCAAATGAAAAATGTAAAGTTCGAAGAAGTAAAACATCTTGCAGGTAGCAAATTGCATTCTTTTATAGAATTACATTAGAAATACAAATGCAACTATTTACTAATAAAGAAATTAAAAAGAATAAAATAAAACAAACATGTGCAATAATGCTCTTATCTTCGGATGCGATAGATGGATCTCGTATCGGAGTCGGAATTACATTGCGTTTCTTGGCCCTCTCTATTTTTGACTCCGTATTACTCGACTCATCCGCATTGTTGAGCCAATAGTTCGTTAAATGGTATTCCTCATCTTCGCTCCCTTCAGTGCCTTTAGCCAATCCAAGTTCCGCCCATACTTGCACATTATCCTGTAAAGCATAATTGCTTCTCAACAAGCATTAATCGTTCTTCCACTTTATATAACAATGCCGAATTTTCACACTCAGCA
Organism: Baylisascaris schroederi; assembly: GCA_006503575.1. Lineage (NCBI taxonomy): Eukaryota > Metazoa > Nematoda > Chromadorea > Rhabditida > Ascarididae > Baylisascaris > Baylisascaris schroederi. Next base: position 1,073,662 of record QEWY01001069.1, read on the forward strand.
AACAAAGGGATTTTGGAATTCTCTAGTGAACATTTCACAGATTTTAAACGACACCGGAAATAATGGTGCCAAATTGTCGTTGCATCAAGCTGGTGACATAAAAATGTCCTGCTTCGTTGAAGATGTAGATTNACTGCTTCAATTTATAACTTTCTTAGAATGAAAGAAATTAACGAGAGAACAAACAATCAAATAAAACTGAATAATTAAATAAAACACAATACTAACCACTCTGCCAATATCTTCCCCATAATAACCATCGAGGATTGTCGGCACTCCGTGTGTTATGCGTCTTCGACGATTTCTTAGTTTCATTACTGTGCTAAACAAATTTTCGAGTAAGAAAGATCTTTGTAATAAGCGTAAAACGCAGAAAATACATTTTATTCAACGGTGGGTCCGGACAGCTCAGGTGACTATGGCAAACCATTCCCACAGTACTTTTGAGCGGAGATTAACATTTTGTTGACTTCCTATCAGGGGGTCAATATACTCATGCTTATAGGTTCTCTATGTTTTTGAGAAAAAAAAACGCTACAGAAACAATGAACGTATACAAAACACAGTTAAATTATAACTGCATTTCCAGATCTGCACAGTGATCAATACTGTACAATGCCAGAACGATGACTGTAACGCCAAAAGGTAGCCCAAGCTCCAGTACAGCATTAAGTCGAAGCCGTAAACTAGTGATTAGTTACTAGGAGGCGCAAATGTCGTAGCGCCTATAAGCACATACATGGACATATGCGAGTGCGCAGAACAAGACCGTAATTAAAACGCATTTGAAGGGCGTCCGGTTGTAAGATTCACAAACAAAAAAAAATTCGTTTCTCAGCTATACTGGACCATTTTAGAACAAAAAAAGTGCGAATTTTATACAAGGCTCTCCATCTTCAAAAGGGAAGATTCCAAGTTGGCCTTGCAAATAACTGTTGCGAGAAAGACCCTTCTACGAACCATCTATCGCATCCTCATCCCTCTTTACAGGTCAATAATTAAGCTCAGGACACCCTCAATAAACGAATAAGCGGGCAACCGAAATCTCCATATGATCGAAGGAATAATTATGGATGCATGAGCTGTTAAATCTAATATATATGCATGAAAACATTATTAACATGATAGATGCAAAGCAAAACGTACTGAAAGGAAGCAAATTTTTAAAATAAATTCCAAATTTCCATGAAATGGACGGGAAAAATATACTGCAGCTAGAGCATCACCTGTAGACAATGAAACTTAGCATCACCTGTGGCAATATATTACAAATCAACGAGTGGTAATACCGGAACAACGAATAAACCGCACACACTCAAAAAAACATGCACAATGACCAAAAAATCATCGACAAATTTTTAGCCAGTTCCAGAGATGCGACAGACTTTTTTGAATCATCAGTGGGAATTGAGCTCGAGCTCAAGCTAGGGAAGGAGAGATTCGGAGCACCCTTGATTGCTTTCGAATAAACATCGTAAAAGTGTGAAAATTACATTGCGTAACATTTCCAAAACAAATCGCGTCACACTAACATCACCCTGAAGTGTTATCCCACTCTCATGCTGCCGCCATTAAGTAAAAGGTTTTAGTTCGAGCATTCGAAATTCCCACCATTTCTTGGTGAACATCTTTTTGCATATATTACAGCCAAATTTCGCATTGTGTATCATTTGATGTCAACGAGTTTTTTTATTTCCAAAGGCATGGTTAAATTTGGTTCTGAAGCCGGTTGAAACCGGGGCTGGTGCTTGGTTTAAACCGTGAGGTACTGATTAAAACACGCACACCTTTTGCACAACTATCGCAAATATTCAACGATAAAAACACCTTTATTCACAATAAACTTGAAAGGGATCACACGTTGTATGTGCATAATTGCATATATACTACAATTTTACTGCTCTATTTTTTATCTTAGAATAACAAAAATGACCTATTAAAATGTTTTAAGATAATGAGAAGAGGTCTCATTAAGATGTTCGTTTGCATATCGTTTCATCCAAATTTTGTACGCGTAAAGTTCAGTCAACCGAACAGGAGCAGCATTCGTGTCATTGGTAAATACATTTAAATAATTATCCAGTCACTGTTCATACGAATAGAGATTGGGGAGGGTTACTGCATTTCGCCCATCCGGAATTGAAATATTCTTATTCAGTAAAGCGGCAAATTAAAGTGAGTGCTGGCTAGGTTCTTTATCGCGAATAGGATACTATCTGTTCCGTATTCGATTCACTCATCGTTGTGTTCATTCCTGGAAGATACCAATTTTCAGAGGTAGGGATGGGCATACGAATAAATGTGCATTAATGAGTAAAAGCGGTCTCGAAAGTGATGTATGTGTTTAATTTAATAAAGCGATCCATGCACATTCAGTTATCATATGAGTTAATCGATGAGGACATTGGAACATAAGGAACAAGGAGATAGAAGAGCATAGAACATTTATGAGGGTGCATATTAACGTAATATAGAGAAATGGGTNAATGGAGTCGGGGTTAAATCCAACCCTAGTCCCACTCGAAACCTGAAGCGAGACCAGGTTTAAACTATGATCATATATAGCTGGGTTAAACCCAACGGCGATCAGATACCTAAATTGGAGTGAGGTTCAGTTAAACCCATCTTTACATGAATCCGATGACCGTGGTCAGTTCAGTTGCAAACCTAAACAAATATTCTGGCGATACAACTAGATTTCCAAAAAAAAGAACGCATTTTCCGGCGCGGTGTGATAGAAAAAGACGAGGAATAGCACCTGAGCAGTTGTCATAGATGGGATAGTGATAAAAAATCACAAAAATTTGAATTTTGAGCAAAAAAAATCAGAGATGAAAGGTTAGAAAGGTTATTAGGAGATTTTCTACTTGTATAATTTTTGCAGTTAATGCACTGCATTTATTTGCATTTGCATATAGCAGTGAGTTGAGGACATCATCCCCCATAACAGTGGATCGCTTCAGTCATTCTTTGTATTTTATGCTGTTATGTTGGATTCTCCTCACCTTCTTGTCCTGTTTTATGCTCGTCTATTTGGATTTAGTTTCCTGTATTTCGTATAGTTTACACAAAGGTTCCCCTCACCAACTCTTCCCCGTTCCTTTGCTTAACCCCTTCCTCCCTCTCATCACCACTATCGTTTAAATGTTTACTGTAGGACGATTTCCTCTACCGTATTTCAGTCGATAAACCATTTATGTGCCAAAAATTCTCTTCCATCCTCTATAGGGCTTCTACCATCGATTCATCAATTTCGATAAGAGTTGTAGACATTTAGAAGTGTCAAAAATTTACCTTCATTTTCACTAATTAGGTTTTCATCTCACATTAGCCGGATCATAGAAAAACGATTTTTATTGATTTTCGGATCAGCTAAATTATTAGTCATCAAAATTTTGCATTATTTGTTTTATTTATTTACGCATTTTTTGTTGAGAATTTTTGAAGCAATTTGTTCGATAAATGAATTGCAAAAAGCGCATATTCGTACCAATCGTCCTTTTGCATTTACTTGCATTCGTATTGTTTTTTATTGCAGGTTTTATGCTTAAATTTTTGAATAGGATCTCTCGTCTTATGATGGCTGAAATCAAAAAAGCGTGTACACCACTATCGGAAGATGGCGTTGATGCTTCGAAAATAATCACTGAGAAGATCGAGAAGCGTCCCCACCCATCGACCACCAACGAAGATGGTTTCTTCTTCAGCAATTTAAAAAAATATATATTAATTCAGTAAATCTTTGTATTATTGCAGTGTCATTCTATACGTATAATTGGCTGTTTGTCTTTCTGATGGTTTGCGAGTGATGACAATGAAATTTTGTCAATATTATTCATACCACATGAGCAAAACCATGTTTAAGTTCAAATTGCTGAAAAATCATCTTGGAAATCGATGCAAACTGTTGTAATGTAAAGCATAATTGGTGTATGAATTATAACAGTTGGCTTAGGTACCATATGTCACGAATTGATGGCCTGAGGTGGGACATTGTAGTCGTGGTTGGTTGTTGTTGTAGCGGAATCAAATCTTAGGGAAGCTGAGGTGTTCATCGGCATCTCCATTAGCGGATACTAATAACTTTCAACTCTAAAGTCCAATTTGCTCTCCAAATTCGTTTGCTTTATTAATTCAAGTTCTTCCGGTGATAAAATGCTTTGCACTATTTCATAAACTATAGAAAACCGACCGGTTCAATTTGTTTCAAATGTGGAAATGAATTTCTAGGCGATTGTAATTGCAAAGTTTTCGATTATTGATGGCTACCTAATTTACGGTGCTTTAGATGAGCCAGTAAAGAAACGTTGGAAGAAACGAACACGATATGCAATGTTGATTGCTTATCAAGGAAAAAATTATTGTGGAATGCAGGTTCCTTCTTATTACTATATGATGTTTTTGTTCGTTTAGGGGTGATCTATAGTTTTCGACAAAGATCCACGAAAATTAAGGATATTCTCGCCTATAGCTCTAATATTTTTTATCATTAGGGCAGTCCTTTCATTTTCCGGAAGTACTCAGTATCACAAAACGTATATAATCGATTGATCGTATATACAGCCGGTAACCGAAACACATTAAACCGATTGATCAATCACATAGGTCAACATCGGATACAGGAGGATGTAGCAACTCATCATGAAACACATCTTATCTCAATTCGCATTCATTGCACCATCCATACCGCTTCACATCGCATGCGAAAGTTACAGATAGTAGGTAGATACGGTGAGAAAGCACTCTTTATTGTGATTGGGCACCGTATTTCATGAAATGATAAAATATTAAACCATTTTCAGACCATCTTATGCTAAATTACTGCCGTTTGTACAAATATTTTCATTTTCCATTAGACTAAATCCTCTCTTACTAGAGATTTTCATATAAACGAAAGTATATTTAATCTTATCAACTCGCATCGTGCTAAAACGGGACACATCTTATTGTAGGAAAGCACATCATTTCGTAACAGATTATATCAGTTGAGGTTAGGCTACACTATATAACATGGAACTGCATCATACTAGAAGAAAGCGCATCCAATCCCATCAAAACTACCACCACGTGAAATTAGACCCTATAATAGGAAAGCACACCGCTGCGTAATTCCTTAGATTTATAGGATATTTGAGCAAAGCGTTGTTTCTCAAGAAATCACTGCACAACGCATCCGAATACACGATATTAGCATCTAGATAGTCGCTGTTGGCCCATTTTTTAATAGCGGAAGCTTTCTTATCATTGTGCTTTCATGAGAAGAAATCGTAAACGCCCTCCCTCTCTGATTGTATGATTTAAGATTTAAGTGTATTTTTTTTTTTTTTTTTTGCTGAATCGTTACATTTTTATTGAATATTTTCACATGTATATTTTTAGATTCAGAAAGATGCACCAACAATTGAGGGATGTTTATTGAATGCTATGCAAAAATATGGTCTCATAACAGCCGAAGAAATCATCAAGCCGAATTTGTTCTTCTTTCAACGAGCTGCTAGAACCGATCGTGCTGTATCGGCGGTTAGGCAGGTGATCCATTCAATGCCGCCTTTATCTTTAAATCGGTAACTTTATGTTTTTGCAGAAATGCATCATGGTGACGTCATACACATCGCCATGACGCATCTGTGTGCATATGCATCGTCATATATTAGTCAGCCTACTTATGCGCATTTATATGTGTCTGCCTGTGTGATAGTTTCAGCTTGGAAATTAGTGAAGCTGATATTCTGAAGTCCGATAGATATAGTGTCCATCATGGGTCGACTTTTTTTGTGGAAGATTTGTTTTTTTGTTAGGCTTTTACCCGCTAAAGCATCTTTATTTAAGGCAGCTTCTTTCTTATCCCTTTTTTGGCAGTCAGATTTATGTAAATATTTGTGTTATCCTTTAAAAAAATGCTTGAATTGGCTAGTTTCCATTGTTTCGCTCGATAGAGGCATGCATCATCAAAGATTTCTTTTAAGCAGTCAGCCACTCAACCATTTTTTGCCCTTGCAGATTGGAAGGATGATATCAAACCCGTCAAGAAATTGTTTTCGTTGGCCGATTTTTTAGATACATTTTCAGCATTCTGCTATCGATTCTCGGTGTTGTTTCTTTTTCAAAAGCTGTAAAATCATATTGGTGAGTGGAAACTTTTGCAGAAAAAGAGAAGACTAAGAAATTTTATTATCAGAGGTACTATAAAATGGTAATGAATTTCTAGAGGATTTTGTTGTAATTTGGAGAATATACTTCTTAGTCTTATCCAAGAAGGAGAGGGGAGGGAAAGAAGGTATGTGAAAAGAGGGAAAAGGTAGGCTTTTTCATTTTTTCAATCTTTTTTCTACTATTTTTTTGCCTGAAGACTGAAGCAACTTTGGATGACTTTCTCCCGGTGACCATTATGAATTTCGCTGCTGTATGATGATCCGAAATTATTGTTGTTGTAGATGTGCTCCATGATGCTGAACTTTGACGAACAACTACCGAAAACTGCTCCTGGTGAGCTGAACAAATTGCTGCCCGAAGATATTCGAGTTATGGGTATCAGGTCAGTTTAAAGCTTTTGTTCTTTATGAAGTTTCGCTTCAGTTCTTTATTTTATTAGAAAGTTATTTGTGTGAGGATAAAATGAAGGCAACAACATAATATGTGATGTTCTAAGCGTAGTATCTCTACAATATGAATAGGGAGATGGTCTCTGTTGTATGTTTTTACCATCTGCGCCTTTAGAACGTCGTGAATAGAGGCAGAGTATATGCAGTCTGATGTTGTTATCTGTAAATCTTTATAAGGGAAGAAGGGATTATGTTTGTGTCTCAAATTCGAAAGAAATCTTTTGCAGTTGAGTGGCCATTGTTTTATAGCAAAGCGGCTAAATGTTGCACTCTCTTTTACAAGTCTCCAGTTCCATGTCTTTGGCATCTAGACCAGTGCCATAGGGTTATTCCATTTTTTTTTAAAGTATTGCAACATCATGGTTTCATTTTGCAACGGCTGAAGAATTGTTCCACTTTTAATGAATTTCAAGCAATAGGAACAAAGGGAAATAAGTTTAATGGTTTTGTGGGCCGTACCTTCATAATTTCGTTCGTTAAGTCTGGCAGTTGGTCCGTTTTGTGGCTTTTTTTTTTAAAGTATTGCAACATCATGGTTTCATTTTGCAACGGCTGAAGAATTGTTCCACTTTTAATGAATTTCAAGCAATAGGAACAAAGGGAAATAAGTTTAATGGTTTTGTGGGCCGTACCTTCATAATTTCGTTCGTTAAGTCTGGCAGTTGGTCCGTTTTGTGGCGTTAGTCCAAGTTTCTCGTTTAGAGCAGTTTTCTGAAAAAAAAAAAATTAGTACATGAGAAGCGTTTAAGAATAGTGGTACCTGGTAGGGCAGGTAAGCAGGTGAAGAAGGAAAGGTATATGAGCATCAAATGATATACAGTTTATTTGCATCGAATTAACGCTGAAGTTTCGCATGTTCATTATTTCATGTCCACATTTTGGCATTGCGAAGTCTACGATGAGATTAATAACCAGTTGACCGTAATTTTCTTTATATCGTATATCTAAGTCATTTGAAACTGCACCAAGAAACTGGAATAGGTGAAAATGTTTTGTGATATGGGTGGATTAAGATTCACTCGAGCTTATTTCCTAATTTAAATGGTTATTGTTTGGTTGCTTTGAAGAAAATGGAGCTGCAATTAAATTTGTCAATTTAAGATAGCAATTTTCGGCACAGGTGGAATGATCGCCAACTTACAAAATGCTTCTTGATTACCCCTTCTCCATACCTTTCAGTAAATAGATGAGAGAATGGGGTCTGCCATTCGCATCTGTTGATGTCATGCAGTTATTTAGTTGAAATCAATGCCCTCAGTTGAACCCTCAAGGCCAGCGCTTGCTTTTAAAGATTGAAAGTTAAAGGAGATTTGCCTATATATGATCTTCAGTGCATTTAATTTAGATTCGATGTTCTATTCGAACTCGGCATGATTGTGCTTGCCTATTTGTGACAATTTCGTTTTTCTTATTTCATTTTTTGTTGTCTTTGATTTTTATTTATATGTAATTATCTAAATTTTTGCTGATTTTTGAAAAAGTAAATTGCTTTTAGACGTGCAACGAGGACATTCAATGCACAAAAGGATTGTGATGCACGAACATATTCCTATACTCTTCCCACCTATGCTTTCGCGAAAGTCGATGAGGTATGAGTGCACTTTGAAACGTTTATATTGAATGAGGGGTGACAACTTGTGAAAATAAAAAATTGCAATTTACCATCGTTTTATTAAGCAGTTCACACTGTGACCTTTACTCATGCAACAATTAAATCATTATTTCTTTTTTTCCTGAATTCATTATAATCGACGAACTTGAAGTGATACTAAAGTATATTTTCGGAATCCTTATATTTGAGCCACAGTATAGAAATTCCTTTTTTATGTATGTTTTTTATCCTTTCATTTTTCATCCCACTTTTATCCAAGTGGATATAAATTTTTTGTTATGAAAGGAAGCAAAAAGTTTTCGAGCTTTCCAGAAAGAAATTTTTCTGGTGTTGTTATTTATAACTCAACGATTTGATAAGTCTATGATATTTAAAGGTTACAGTATTTTTCATTANCCCCCCCCCCCCCCCCCCCGCCTTCCTCTCTTTTGTGCCTGGCTGAACAACAAGCTTTGATTTATGGTGGTTTCATAAAAGCTGTTTTATTCTTCAAATTTTCAACGTTTTCGCATCAGTTTCTTTATTGATCATCAAGGTCAGTCTGCCTTCTCATTCGAGATTTCTGAGTGTGATGGATAGAATAGTTAGCCGCCGTTTGCTTTTAAGAAATCCTTTAAAATAATCGAGTAGAGGCATCTTTCAGATTGGTAAAGGATAGTAGTCGGAAGGATTGAAATTTTAAGAAGGATGCTTTGCAGGGAATTCAGCGACAAGAGCTGTTTCCGTTATATAATAGACTTCAAGTGTGGTCCTAAGTTCCTCTTCAAGAATGAGCTGAGAAATGAGGAAGTGGAATTTTTGACGATCACAATTAAGGGACAAAGTTTTATGCTACATCAAATACGCAAAATGATTGGTAAGTTTTTTTTTTTTATTATTCTCTAAAATATCTTGTTATGTGCAGCTTTTGATTTTCGAGAGACAAATAGGCAAAGGCAAGGAAATAAAAAGTTGAGGGAAGTGCAAGAAGAGATTCATTCTTCTTTTCCCCAATCTGGGGCATATGAGCAGTCCCAATATAATAAAGACATGAAGTGGATTGTTTTGTAACGCTGAAATATGCTTCAAATCAGATTTGATTTATTTTTAGTTGCATTTCATTGTTAATACTTGCTTGTTTGAAAGGCAGATTCCCCTCCTCACAGAAGTAAACTCGTTCATTAGTGTTTTAAGGTCATTAGACCTTACGGATTCGATCTGTGTTGTGGCTGTAATGATACCCAAATGGGAGCTATGACGCTTTATGAAGGCATGGTGGCCATGCAACGTAGTGCTACTGGGTTGGATGTGGGCGATCAAGCAGTGGGCTTTAGGATTATGCAAGGGATATCTTTTCACTCCACTTTCTTTGCGGATTAACGAAAACTTTTGAATTTAGGTTTGATTTTTTGCAATTTCAGTGATATTGAGTGGTGCTGGTGTAAGGGATTTGTAATTTTTTTGTTTTTGTTAATCATTTCTGAATGTTTCTACAGATGTTATTTTGATTTGTAAATAAAATAAATCGTCGGTTTAGGTATGGTAATTGCGATATCGAGGGGTCTGTTATATAAGAGTGATATACAGAGATCATTTGAAAGTACAAGGGTAAGTTTATCTCACTTTATTAACTAATTTCATTTCTTTGCAGGAATTAGAACAGAGAGGTGACGGGTGGGTGGGAGGAGGTGAAGTGTACCTGGTACCGATGAAAATGCTTTTTCCTTAGAAACATCGCTAGATGAACTGAAATTCTTCAATCACTATGGGAGCTGTTGTCAATTCATTTGGTCTTTTTTGGGTTCTTTTGTTGACAGTCAAGTGTGTATGCCTACTTATTGGCGGTCATATTTAGATGGACGTACCAAAAGCACCTGGATTGGGTCTCTTGCTAGAAAAACTTCATTACGATCATTACGATAGGAAGTTCGCGAAGACACACGAAAAGCTTGGAGATTGGGGTGAAGAGATTGAAGCGAAAATCAATGATGTACGTCAGCGGTTGATTGTTAACGAAATCCTGCAACAGGAAATCTCCTCGCAATCGTAAGTCTTCTTCTGCAAATTTTCTATAATGATTTAAATCAGGTTAATATATACAATCGAACGGAAAGGTAGTGAAGTTACGTTGACTTTTTTGCTTCGACGGATCTTAAAGTGTAAACGTTGCAATATCTGCTGTCAACTCGATTCCGAACATCCTCGCATACTTCCTGAACCTTTGGCCGTTCGTATTATTGCATCATTATAGCGGGTTGCGCATCGCAAAGTTTTTCCGTGATGCAGGCAAACTAGGATAGGGGAATTCCGATAGTGTTCGAAACAAGGCTTTTCGTTTGCACTCCCATATGTTCTTACATATGGGAGGTGATTCTTTGCAATGCCGCATTGCTGCAAAATGACCAATTTCGCTGAAATCCGTCAAACTGGAGGCGATAACTGCTGTAGTTCAAAAATTGTTTATGTATCGTGGTGGATTTCTTGTAGTAATACCTCCATCCGTGTGGTGTGATTCGACAACGGATAATTGTGTCGAAATCTTCTTGAAAGGGATGATTTGCGATTGGGTGTTAACTCTATGGTTCAGTGAATGTACATCACTTCCCCCAGCAATGAGCAAGACGTCAGTGCACCACCTGTGATACCGTGCTTCGGAGTGCACCATGGTGTGAAGCAACATGTACGGCACACATGTTCTTACCACCCGAACTTTAGCACCAACTTTAACGCATAAGCAGTCAGGCGACAAAGATGGGAAAGCAAGTAGGTCGTCGCGTATTGACGTTGATATCAGCCTTCTTGCAGTATGATGAACTGGCTGTCAGACTTGGTGAAACACGATTTCACGATGTCACCTGAGGATGAGGAGCCTCCTCGAAAATCGCCACTAGCTCTGGCATCTGCTGTTGCAGCGGTTAGCCTATTGGGTTTCTTCTTATTATGGAACGGTATCTTCAAATAAGTCTTATGTCATAATTTGAGTGCTAAAATGCTACTGCAGTTTTTATTTTTATGGACCATTTTGAAGAGGTGATGATAACGAAATGTGACGGTTTTCCTCTCATTCAACTGTTATAAGAGTCAGTTATATTTATCAATGAACCAAAGAATAAGAGAGCAATATTAAAAGTAGCCTAATAGACTGTGCTCGGAATATGGGATCTGAATATTTTTTTCCAGGTTTGGGGTGGGTTTTGTTATTTAAATTACTTTTATGTGCTGTGTATCACACACATGCTGGTTCTTTGTCTATATAAGGGATAGTGAGACGCTTGAGGAAGTGGGAAAGTAGAGGAAAGAAAGAGATGGTTGATTTATAGATTTTTGGGTATTCACTGTAAGGATATATTCGTATATTGTTGCATATGTTACTGAACTTTGAAAGTAGAGACATTTGGTTGCTTGCCTAATAGTAGAGATTGAATGGCCTTATTCCACAGATGTACCCTTCATTCTCCCTTCATACCCATCCTTACCTTAACAGGCTTTAAATATACTTGTGAAGTTTTCCTAAAAATGTTCTCTTTTTTCATCCTTTTTACAGTACCTTCCACCTATCGACCCTCCTCATCATTTTAGAAGACAGTCCCCTTACATTCTTTTTAGCTGTCCTTGCTGAACAAGTGACGTTATATGTCTGTCTTCCTTCGTTTTATGAGACCCATTTCACTCGCTCAGACAATTCAATTTGTCCGCTATTTCCATGGCTCTTTTGGGGTTTTCAATTTTTCTTTAATTGATTCGATTTAAGGCTGTAAAAGAGATGATGGAATCTGTTGCTGCTAATGGTGTTACTGCAAACTGTGCAAACAATACTGTCGAAAAAGTGAATCTCCAAGGAAAAGTTTCGAAGGAAATCGAATCGGAGAAGGAAGTTGCAAAAGAAAACGACTCTGAGGGAGGTTATGCAAGTGGTGAGGTTAGAGGATCTGAAGAAAAATCTGCGGAAGGAAAAGAGAGTGAGAAAGAAGGGAGCAATGAGGGTAATGCTATAAATGCATCGTCATAATGTTGAAATGTTGATTTGTGTTATAGATTACTTCTTTCTTATATTATAAGTTGATGATCGTTTAATGGAAAGTTTTGTGTTATATTTTCCGTGAAAAATAACACAGCGAAGATATTCTAATAGAGCTGAATGCTATCACTGTTGCAAAATCATTTTAGAGATGTTACAACTCGATTTTCTTCTCTCATCCAACCTTTTATATGAGGATTTCACAACACGTTCAACTTATTAGGGGTTTATTTTAAACTTTGAGCGTCTGCTATTTGGTTTTCTTTCTTTTCTAGGCTTTTTAACCTGTCATTGAATATTCAGGAAAGTGTTTCTGATTTATAATGGGAGTTTCATATTCAATAGATGATCGAATTTAACTTTTCTAGAGTGGCACAATTAAGACAAAATTTCTAAGATATTTTATTATTACATTTTGATTGTGAGGGTTAGGTTGTATATCATCGTTTTATAATAGAAATATTGGCGTTTTATGGTACAAAATTGTTAATTTCATTCAAAATTCGAAAATATTTTTGTTGTTGTATTATTGATGTTATTGTTGTGGATTTGTTGATATTCGATTGTCGGTGATCGAGATGATTTCATTTAATTCATCGCAAAAATTATTGATCTACTTGTTTTTAATTGAATAAATTAATTGTTTTTATTATTTAATTCAATCCGTTCGTTCAGATCGACCGATCGTTGATCATATATTTTCAAAATTTATTTCAATTATAAAATGTCGGAAGAGTTGCTAAGCTATGATCTGCAAACGAAAAATTCTGCTCACTCAATTATTGAAGAAATTACCCTAAGGATAAAATGTGTGATGTTTATTTTTGGTGATTGATACGCATATATACGCACACACTGCTACTGAAGTTTCGTATCCGTTAGACCACATCATGACGGATTGCATATTGTCGTCCTAAGAAAAGGCACAGAGTTTTCCGATTTTTACGAATTTTTCATAAAATTTTCTTATTTATGCGAACAAAATGAATTTATTAAATTGTTATGGTTTCTCTAAAAGATTCATATATACTAATTTCCATTAATTTTTGGAGAATTGTCTTGCAAAAGTGTATCCTAACAGTATCGTGTCTATGTGTGTCCATATACGTGTGTGTCTGTCTATCTGTCTGATTACTTCAGTTGAAGTATTTCGTTTCAAGCAGTCAACTTGGAAAAATTTTTAGGCACATAGCAACTGGAAAATAATTTTGATGCATTTAACACCGATTGCGTTATATAAAAATGAACATTTCATAGGCTTATGCGAGCGGTCGAGTTAATTGAAATATAAGAGCATTTCACATATTTATTATTTATTGATAACATGTGAGATCGATTAGTTAGATAAAGGTGAAAGAAAAACGCATAACGTGCCAGTTTATGTGGTGCGCTTTTCGCTTTTTTTTTGTTTGTTTGATGAATGTTGTCGTTTATTGAAAGAATTCTCGCACAGGTGCCACATCAATGATGGCGTAATATGAGTTGATCATTCCTCTAGGTTGATACTGTTACAGTAATCGGATACAGGCATGGTGATACTGTTGAGGTCGAGTAAAATACGATCCTGGCCGAAGGAAATAAAAGCCGATGGGATGTCGATTCGAGTATTGGATGTGACGGAAGCGGAGAATAGAATTTCGGAGGGAAGTGAGGAACAAAGACATCAATCGTCGTGAAGTTGTGGATGTTGAGAAATGTGCATGATACGAGTTACATTATGCAAACCTAAACATTTTTAGGAGAACGTCATAGCGTTGTAATCATACTACCAGTAGTGGCGCTTTTCCAGCTGGTTATATAGACCCCCCCCCCCTCTTCCCTCTTGATAGTGAAGGTAGGCCATGACCACCTAGACTTAAAATCACGTTCTAATGCAGGCGTGTTCATTTAGTTTTTAACGCAACCCTCTATGGTGCTATTCGTCAAGCCTATCTTTGTCTAATGGAAAATATTGTAAGGGAGATTGAAGAATCATGGATCAAGAAGCGGATATGGGTGATGGTCAATTGAGTGCACAGGTTGGATTCAGACGCCGTTCTACGTCGATGTCTGATGACTACTCCGTGCAGAAGACCAATGATGATGCTACAGAATGCAAATTCGCTGCTGTTTCGGTACTGTTCTTGTTCTTCTGTTTAAAATGGACATCAACATATCACCTCGCCTACGATGATGATTAGTTTATTTCGGTTTACTAGCCCCGCCTTTCTTTATTTGTTACATTTTGATTAGTTTTTAAAATCACCCTTCCCATTTAAATGGGTTTCCGTAAATTCTTCGATGAATTCAATTGTTTTGATACGAATAACGATTAATGAAAATTTCAGTTGAATTATTACAAAGATGATTATTTGAAACGTTTTGTGCTCGCTTGTGGAGAGCATAAATTCCATCGTGATCCTGAAATTTCGCGTGGATATTGGGCACGAGTTACTGCTATAAGAAATATTGTGGATGCTTTCTTGCAGGTTCATTTTTTCTTTGACTCGAATTTTTTTGAAAAAGTTGTTTTTTTTTTCACATTCCCGACAATTTGCGCCTATCGGGTGGTCATCCTTTCTTACCTCCTTCAATTGTTAAAGATGTCGATGATCTAGTAAAGGTTTTTATGTTTGTTATGCATCATTAATAAATTCGGGTCCGAGAACATGGTATTCACTTTTATTTTTTGCATTTGTGTATGGCATTTATCAGCAGGTAGGCTAGCATTGGTTTCTTTTTTCATATTCCCATCCACTTAAATTGATAGAAAGCAATTGCCACCAGTAATACACAATTTAGTGGGTAGGAAAGATTTGTTGTAGTCATATATCGAACCAGAGTTCGAAATATGGATAAATATTTCTGATTAGGATACGCGGTAAAATTAGGCTTTCTGGCCTACTTCCCGTTGGCCTATCAACTTTATATTCTGGATGTTTTGTTATTCTGGATATATATTCTGGATTATATTCTGGATTTCGTGGATCGGAATATCAGTACCTCCAGTGTTCAGTTGAAACGTTGCGATCTGACAGTTCAGCAACGTTTACATACTAAAACACAATAGTTGATTATTCCGGCTGCCATCTTTGATATATGTAGTTTAAATGTGCTTAAATCGGACTTAGGAGTATTAGTAAACCACCTCATACAAACTAAAGATGGTTTAATTAAAAAGGTATGTTATAGAAAGTGGGACCATCATGTCAAATCATAAACGTCGGTTCGGGTTTCGACACGTTGTATTGGCGTTTAAAGGAGGCGAACGCGAGATTCTACAAATTTGTGGATGTCGATTTCAGTTCAGTTACGGCGAAAAAAATTCGCCAAATACGCAAACTGGGCACACCAAATTTGATGGCGATGTTCTCAGAATCACGTTAGTTTGCATGAACTTTGTTCATTGAGTGCATCAAAAATATCCTTCATTTTAGAAGCTTGAGAAGAGGTGGGGAAGGGGGGAGGGGTTGTTAGTTGATAGTCTAGCTTGTTATTGAAGCAATTTATTGCTCTAGCATAAGATTCTGATTCAGGCTTATATCTGAGACCAGTTTAAGGAATCTTTTCAAGGGTTTAGTCGATTTTTTTGAGTGATTTTTTTTCTCATCAAGAAGGCATCTATCAGTTGTTGGTAATAACTAACAGGTTAAGAATGCGTTAGAGATGATAGTGAAGTGGTGCTCTAAATTTGGCGCTCTAATTTTTATATTTCTCTTAGGTGTCTTCTAATGAGTTGAGCTTGATGATATTATTGTCTTATCATATGATATGAGATACGACCATTAAGGGACATTTTCATGTGGGAGTTTAAGCTGTGATCGAATTTAACAATTTAAGAAAGGCGATTTAGGTAAAAGATATTATATCTTTATTTCCTACTTTAAACGGTTTGAATTTATGCATATTCCTACCTACTAGCTTGAAAAAGAAGTTATTTCTGTAACAAACTATAAATTTACTCATCGGAAAGGAGCTTATTTCATTCGTGAGCATACGATGTATTCAAATTTTGCCTGTTGTCGGAGATTCTCTCATATGATCCGATAAAGCGATAGTCTTTGGGATTGAATATATCCAGATGAAAATATAATGGAAAATAGTGGAATCATGTTGGCATCTTCAGTTCTTTATCCCTCTAACAGTTTATATGTTTCTCTTTATTGATTTAGAAAATTTGTGCATTGTGTATGTATGAAATCTAAAACAATTGGAGAATTTTTAAACCTGTGAAATTTTCGATATTAAAGGTGAATATGAAGGATTCATTCGGTGAAGTGATGGAAAAAAATCTGCAACAACGTGGAATTGTTCTACCCGGTTTGGCTGCATGTGCAAATATCGAATCGCAAAAACAACGGTAATCTTTTTTGATGTGACGTTTGGAGCGGAAATTATGACACGACACGAAGCAGCTGACATTTGCAAGAGAGGAAACATTTTACGGCAATCATGCTTGTCTATCTCTCTCCACATCTGCTCAAAAAAGTTAACTCAACGAAATAGGATGGAATTTTTAGAGCTTTTCGAACGCATAGGGGTTTCGGATCCAAAGAGCAGAACCCTAGTAACTATTGGCCCTCCGACACTCGTACTGTGGCAGCAGTTTATGGTTGGATTGAGTGAGAGTTGGAAAGATATAAGGTCATGCTGGAATCATGAAACTTGGTCATCACCAATTTTCGATAGAGGAACACTGAGTATTTCTAGTTGTTGACTCCATCGCACTGAGCTCGTTTGTTCGCTGTTCTGAAAGCTTAAAGACACGATTTTTCCGATTTATTTGCATATCTAAATGTTCTTTAAATAATGCAGTTAATTCTTCCACATAAAACAGTTTTGCAGTTATCATTAAATTATGCTGCTTTGAATACATTTGGCCTTATTCCATCTGAAAATAAACGTTTCAGAATAGCGTTCAAAATTTGATGTTTTTATTTGTATGCAAGCTTTACAATGCGCCGTCGTTTGTATTTATACACGAAATTGAAGGTGTCGGAGGAAGAAGCGAAAGGGATTTTAAAATTAATATGGTGGTGCTTTTGTATGGTCATTGTTTGAAAGCTGTATTTGGCATTGCTTGATGTTTTGCAGTTTCTTGGACAATCAATGGGATAACGTGAATGTATGGACGATGAATGAAATATATCAAAAGAAATTACCTCAAGATGAAGTGAAGAGGTATGATAGTTTAGTCGCATTGATTTCCTTTATTAATTTTCAGTTGAAAGTTTGCTATTGGTTAAATATTTCTCACATTTTCGAATGTTGAGGATTTTGTTATTGTTCACTGATACTTGAGTCATGATATTTTTAAGTTTAGTATGAAATAAAATAGGTGTCTTTGAGGAGTGCTCTTGTTGATGGGGATTTCTTTCATCTGTATTCTTTTTCTTCCCTCTCCATCTTTCGTTTCCTTTTTCTCATTATTTCGACCTGAAACGATATCTGATGCCATTTAAGATACTTTTATATTGCAAATGTTAATTCATTAATATAGATACCGGTGTGTAAACTTGAAACTGTGAAAATTTTTCTTATGGTTTATACAATTTTTGAAAGCGACTTGTTCTTCAGGAGGGGGAGGAGGGGTATTCATTGAATATGATCGATTAATTAAAGTGATTTTTTTAGAATAGAGACAATCGAGCTGTTAGATGAACGTGAGTTGTTGACGCAATTGTTGCATCACTATTGTATAGCGATTGCGACAAAGGGCATCGATGCGAAATATCCACAGCTGAAGAGTTTTTACTAGAAACGGCCAAAAGCAACAAAGCTTCCGTGATTTCTACTCAAGCTTATTGATCGTATCAATCCATTGCTAGCAGCTTTTATATTGTAGCTAAAGGCCCTCTAAAGTTTCTTAGAAAGAATATAAGTCGTATTGTTTGATTGGAAATTCGGCCGAGTTGAGACCATTCAACGAGATTGGCTATTAAATCGATTGTAGCTTGTAATTTAATGTCCACTATTATATCAGATTGAAACGTTTACCTATGTTTACTGAAAATGATAGCAAACTTGAGATTAACATCCACGTTTACAACTGAAAAGAATGAATAGTTGGGCAAAATATTCGTTTTCGAATTGGCCAAGCTCGATGATTATTCGCTTTTCTTGTTTTGCATCTGTTTTGCTAATTCGATCTATATGGTTCATAGTGATTGCTAATATTAAAGGCTTTATAATTATTGTTTAATGCGATGACTTTATGTCTTTCATAACTGCTGCCACTTAGCGATGAACCAATAAGCGATGCATCCAGTTTATCGTAGTCTTTCGAAGAACACACACATAGTTTTTAATGAAAATTGTGATTTTGAGGTTAGGAGGAGAGATCTGAGATTTTATAGAATCTATGTTGACCGCATTTTTGCATCAAAGAATTTCCATATTAAGTTCCACCTCATTCTTTTTTACACTCATTTTGAAACCGGTTGGATTTCCAACTCATGTGGATTGTTTTTGGGAGGAATCATTATAACGGTCGAAGCAATAATCGGATGTTTCACTATTTTTGGGAATTTCATAAAACTGGATAGCCGATCGAGCGGAGTTTAAAAGTGCAGATTTAGATGGCTTCGATATTCCATTCGGTTGCTCTAAAGCTCATCGTTTTCAAGTCCGCATTTGCAACAATTGGACTAGACCCTATTAAGTGAGATGACCTGAATTTTCATTTTCTGCATGTATAATTTTTTATTTCTAAACATTGTCGTAGAAAATTTTCCCATAAATTCAGTCTTATCGATACGATATGTTGGAAATTAAAAGGCTTTGCGTTTTGTCGCGGAAGACTCTAACACTTTGTTCATGGTCGATTATGCTGACGTTAAATCGGTTTGCGGGATGTTAAAGACTGATGATTTATAGTGTTAGATTTGCATGAATAGTTCATATAGGATTTTTTATATGTGAAATATATACAATGAGTTTTTCTATGTAATTTTCCTGAAATTTTCATAGAATTTTTTTTCCATTATCCACAGTAAATTTTAGTGGTCGAAAGACGCAGCGTTGAGTGTAATTTGTATTTAAATTGTATTTTTTTTTTCATTTTCAGTGCAGTTGGATTTTTTCATTCATGTATTCAAATGTACCATTCATTCTTCTTTATTTTATTGTTGAAAACTTTTGCATTGCATTTTTCTGAAGTGAATTTTTTCGTTTATAGATTCGTTTAAATCATATGAGGTGATGATTGTTAGACATGATAAAGACAGAGGGAAAATAAAAGAAGAGACATGGGAGAGTTGATGATTGCCGACAATAATTCAAGTGTTGACGTTGTCTGTAGAACCTGAACAAGATGCGGCGATTGTTTGAAATTGACTTAGAGAGTGATAAAGGACAAAGGAAGGAAATGTTTTTGTTGTATTGCAATCGATGGAAGTTTTTTGGCTGCAACTTCACGCAGAATCATTCCTCTTATAAATTGTCGACTAACGATGGTGGAAAAATGTGTTTGTCTATCAAAACGTCAAGATTTTGCCGACCTCCTCATATTTGAATCTACTTCTTTCTGTCTTTATCTGTCTCTCTCTAGCTTTATTTTTCTCTCTTTCTTCGTCTTTATATATATATATATATATATATATATATATATATATACACTCAACGATTGCCTCTCGCATCACCTATGAAGTCAAATGATAAATGAATAGTTGTCAGTTGTTCGAATATTTCGTGCAAATTTTTTTTATACGATGTTGTTTACTCTTTTCATTTCCCATAAAACGTTAAATAAAAAGCCAATAAAAATGCTCCATTCTGTCAATCAACTATGAGATTCTCTTGTTCCGGATCTGAATTGATGGACATATCAAATGGGACTGCATATGACTTCGGATGTGACAGTAATCATTGAGACCATTGAAGCATTTAGAATTATGAAGTGGTAGTTGGATGTTACTTCATATTGCGTTGATATTTTTATGCGCCAAATCATGTTCCAAAAAAAAGTTGCAATTAAAGAGGTTTAGTTTGAGGTAGGCGGAAGGATTAAAATAAACGCTGCGATTAAAAATTGAAAACTACTACGGTGAAGTTATTTATTTCAATAGAGAACTCACTAAAGATTTTATGTTTTTTTTTCATTTCGTTACTTTCTATAATATTTTCTGAAATTTCACGATGCTAACAAATAATATAACAAATGTTGCAAAAAAAAAATTTTTTTTCAACTTCTGGTTGCTGCGACGGAAATCCAAATGGAGCGGAAGGCGGTTGGATCTGATTATGGAGCGTCTATCGGGATTCACTCGAGCAGCGCGCACAACTCATGGCTCATGTCGAGCACATCGTTCATCCATCGCTGTGCTTTGTTCATAAACAACGACAAACAACCCCGACCCGACATCTTCCTCTTTAATAGATTTATTTTTGCATACACACTTTTCGCAAATAATTAAAGCAATTCTCAGCCGTAGTGCTGATTTGCAATATGTTCGTAACGATTTCTAAGTTGTCGTTTTCTAGTAGAAGTACACTCAGCTCACTGTTAATGAAGTACCTTGTTCTTATTTACTGTTTTATTACTTCTAAAATCATAGTTTCTTTAATTCTTAATTGATAGAGAAATTAGCTATTAAAACGTGAATGAAAATATTCTTGACCAGTAATGGTTTCCTATGAGAGATAATTGAAATGGTTGTTTAACAGCGACCAATCGAATGAGTTTTAAAAAATATGCAAATGTTTTATGCATAGACAGATATATACAAGTACACACACAACAATAACCATTAATGCAGAAATTTTGAAGCGAATATCACTCCAAATTGTACATCTTTCAGTTTTTGAGGGTTTGTAAAATTACAGCACATCACTACTCATACTTTACTCTTTCGCGGATTGTATAAAAGTTTCCAATTTATCCTGCAGTTTTTCAGATTTTTTCTTCGTTTGCCTATTATCTCTTCATCTCATATATTTACAAGTATAATTCAATGGCCCGCTGAGCAATTATACATCGAAGTATAAAAAATATATTTGAATCGTTTTCTCAGAATGTTGTGTAATTTCTTCTATATAATTGCTCTCGAGGTATTTTTTGAGTATCTAATCGATTTGAGGATTGTATCGAAACTTGATTGTCATTAAAGAGACATGAGGGGAGGGGGATGGAAAGAAGAGAGGAGGAAAATAGGTATACAACCATTTTATTGCATTAAACCCTTTTACCAGTAAGTTCAAATTTTTCATTTGTATCGATCAAGAAATCGCTTTTGAGAAGATAAATATTCGTCGTTTCGTCGTTGAAAAGCAGTTTGCGTGTAGAAACGATTAATCGCAGCTTTAAAATTGCTAAATTCATAAAAAATTTATTTGTTTTTGCGAACTTCACTGCCGCTGTTTGAGTTTTCGTCTTGGCATTGCGTCGGAGTTGCTTGAGCACTCACCTAAACATTTCGCTGCACGCGTTTCAGCTTTTCACCTAAACGTTAGTGAGCTCCGATGCTTCGCTTGCTTGAATAATATTTAGCGCAATGTATGAATGATGGCAGGGATGGCAATTTGAGATAACGTTCTTTTTAATTTGATGCATAATTCTGGCGGCCTTCAATTGTCGCAAATTCTGCGGTGAATTAAATAATTCTATCCATTTGTTAGGCATAATAAAAGATGGAAAAGGTGTCAAAGATCATATACGACGGATTGAAAAAGCGTTGAAAATATAGTACACAAAAGAAGAAAAAGTGAAGAAAATCTCTTTGCATTGTTTCTTTATTGGTTACTCTTTGTGCTAAGGGGAGAAGGAAAGAGGTGAAGGCTGAGAGAGAAGCTAAAAGACTGGCGAGTTTTGAATGGAAATACACCTCTAACATCATCATAGTTGATGTTATATCCCCCCAAAAAAAATCGTCATTGTCAACGTCACATCATCGATGTGAGGCTATTCATGCTGAATGCACTTCAACACGACGAACATAAAAATCGCAATTATCATCCATATGTTGTGCAATTCAGTTTAGCCCTAAGCTGGTGAGCGCATTCCAGCAATATGCGACTATAAATAGAGCATTTCGACATACTCATTTTTAATTTATCACGAAACAAAGCAAGTTAAATTTTTAAATCTTTTTTTTTCTATTCATAAGAAATAAGCCATTATATTTTGAAATTATCGAAAATTCGTGAAATTAATTTATGTATCAATTGAAAAATTTGTTGATTTTCTTCCTTTCGAGCAATTATATCTCGATAAAGTTGCGTGAAAGTAATAAAAAGAAATCACAATCTATGAGAAAGACTTTATTTTGTTGCAATATGAAAATATCTCACTATATTCTAAAATATGCTGTTGGAAATTTCTTGTATTTCTATTCAATGCTTTGTTCGGATAGTTCGTCGCATAGAGTTTAGCCAAACTTTATTAGCATTTTCAAGTTCTATGCGCTCCGTTCGTATTTTCGAGTTCCATACATTTAATTAGTGTTTTCGTATTCCATTCAATTGATTAATGTTTTCAATAATATTAATCGAATAGAATCTTCGCTAACATATTCCAAATAAATTCTGTACTCTACAACGACTGTCTGCAAAATGAGCTACACGCATGCATAAATTTTCTTTTGCGGTGTTTCTGTTTATGAATCGTTTTTGAGTTGGAATATTCACTACACTAAACGTGCTCTATCAGTATAGAAAACGCATGCTAAAAAACAGTTGGTAAAAGTCTCTTAGCAGTGTTCTCATTTCCGAGCATCGCTTAGCCTCTCCTTAATTTTAAATAATAGTAATATTGCAAACCTGAGTTTCGTTTCCTTTAAGGATTCAAAGAATTATTTACAGGTCCGTCTTTTGTGCATATATGGAGGTTTTTTGCATGGTTCTTTTGAATATACAAGGCGGATGTTTCATTGCTCGAATCGGTGGGCTCTAACTGTGTAGAAATTGCTAGCGGTTTCGATCTTCTTGCAATAATGTTTCTGCCAACATGTAGTGCTTTTATTGAAAATATTTTTGTTTTAAAATATGTTTATTCAAAAACACTTCTTGGAATGGAGTAGAATGCGAAATCACTATTTAAAAAAACCCGTAGAATTCAACAACTATGGCGAAATTCGACACAAACTGAACTAAGAAATTTTTGCGGTGTTGTATACAGAATGCAGAACAAAGTTGCTGCATCGATGTGTTGCTGTTGATCGACGATGACATTGTTGCTATGTTGGAGCGTCGTTATTTCGGAGCAACCACCAGTTGTTATATTGGAGCGTCACTGTATTGGAGCAATTATTAGTTGGTATTCTAGAGTGTCGTTATGTTGGAGTGTCGCAACTTGGGTCTAATCGTTCGCTTGTTTTGTGTGCTAATGACTCACGTTGTGAGGCTAAATTCGTGGGTATTAAGCGTTTCACCAATCGAGCACAAACCCATCTTCGAGCAAAATGTGAGCACAAATGAGGCATTGCTCGCTGATTGCCAGCCTTGCATTGAAATAACGATTTTCCCTTATCTGTCTCTCTCGTTAGCGCTTATCTTCCCTTTTTCTTAATTTTTCGACTATAAGAAGCAGAGATATTCAACCTTTTCATGTATGTAATATGTGACAATTTAATTCCATAAATGCATCCGTAGAAATGAACCTTTGCATCCCTATGCATTAGATGCTAGTTACTCATCTTCGAAGTAATCAATTTATGCAGGTAAACATTAAGGTAGATATTATTGCTGTTACTGCAAATAAAGGTGGAACTTTTTTGAAATACTAGTTTTGTGTTACTGGTTTGTTATTAGTTTATGTCACTGGAATACCCTTGAGTTCCTTCGTCACGTTAAGCTGGGTGACAAAAAAATGTAGAAATATTCGTCTTTAATGGCATATATATATATAAACTCGAGACTCTTCATCATCCATCGTGAAAAATTTAAATCCTTAAGCGAAATAACGAATGTTTTAAAGAATTTTTTAAATGAAATATTTCAACTGAAATAGATATCACTAAATGGAAATCGTTTCAACTGTAACTCATATGCTTTTCGGGTTGAAGAATGGAAAACAATATCGAAAAACAAAGTTTGCTAGCTTCATATTTATGAACTGATAGCCCTCTTATCACTGATGTCATATCCTCTTCAAAACACAAATATCAATATTATCACTAAGTAGACGTAATTTCTTTGTCGTACGCAAGAATCATGTCATTCCACGTAAAACTCTTATTATTTTTCTCACTTTATACAATGTTTGCCACTTATTACTATATGAAGCAATTTCCGTCTGAATGAATTTTTTTCAATTTCATATTTTTTTCCACTTAGTGAACGCATCAAATGTTGATGTGAAGTGATCATATCGGCGTTATCTATGATGGCTGAATATTTGCATCTATATTGCTTATCTCTGAAGGCAATCTCGAATTCCTATCGAGGACAACAACTTTTTTATCTTTAGATTTCTCTACAGATAGAAAGCACTAATAGCAATTATCTCCAATAAGAGAAATGAAAAGAAAAAAAGCAAGAAGGATCGCGAAATTCCGTAAATTATGTCATATATTGTGTAGAGAATTTTTATTAGCATTACGAAAAGAATTTTAATATCATGCCAACAAAGTAAAAATTTTTTTCTCACAACAGTTATTTTTATGCAAATTTCATAGAAGAAAAAAATCCACAAAATGATTTTCGCTTATAATTCGCCGACTATTCGCACAATAAACGATTCATACCGAACATCGGCGATTCTCCTTTATTAGACCAAAATTAATCACAAATAATGTAATTAATTCTTTGCGATGTTACACAATTAAAGCTTAATTTCAAGAATTGCACCTTTTTTTTCTGGAAAATTCGATTGCACTATCTGAAACTTTTTTTTTTGCAGCGCTTCCACTCTGCTAGCAGTAAATTGCTCTCTCATAATTTGATGCCTTCTTTCTCAAATTGCTATTATTTACCCGTCAAGATCACTGTTTGTCTGTATCCGTTTTGGTTAGTTTCAACTCGGAAGTCATTGCAACATGACCAGTGGGATTGTATACATGTGATTTATATACTTAAATCAAACATTTCCACAGAACTAGCACTTAAGAAAGTATAATGGTGCCAAGAAATTTGAAAATCAAATTTTCATTCTTCAACCACTTGAGTACGAATAAAACGCCAAAATTCCTCTTAAGATTTATAGAAGCGGCCTATTTTCTAAGGAATGGGGGAACACGCTAATGCTCTGTCATTGTTTTGTGCGTTCGTGTAAGGAGTTGGGTTGATCCGATGAGCTGATCAACAAAATGTGCATACTTTTGATTCTTGCTTTATTTTATTTTATTTTATTTTATTTTAATTTATTTTATTTTATTTTATTTTATTTTAATTTACTTTATTTGTTTATTCATTTTTTTATTTATTCCAATGAACGGAGCATTCATTGCGAATAAATGTCTCTTCATATCGTTTCCACCTACTCTGACCCAGTCAATGCCTCTTTGGTCCACTTGGCTTCTGTGGTTTTTATGTCGGCCTCTCCTTCTTGGAGGTCGGTCGCGTTAAGGTTAGGGCTTTAGGTTCGTCTCCTGCCCGTCGAATGCTAACGAACCGATTCACCTTCGTTCCTCCTATGACTGTCGTGACTTTCCCGCCGCCCTTGTCCGACGAGGGTTCTTGCTTTACCAATTTAATTTAAACGATGCAGGACGGTGAATTTCAAAGCGCATGAAACTTTGAAAAAGAGGCATCTTTTCGAAAAAAAAATTGTTTAAAATGGTTTATGCTGACATCATGTTCGAGGTTAAGCTTCGATGCATCCCCCAGTCTGTTCGTCTCGTAGTTTCAGCATGCGAACCACAAGGGTATAGGCCAATAAAATTTGGTAGCCGTCATTCAAATCATTTTAATTCTGCAACTAACTACGAACGACCCAGAGCGTTTTTCTTTTTTTGCTTTAAGAATAGTTTGTTGATTTCGTGACAAAATACATTATTAGGCATTTTCTATTGCCTCTTTGCATACTTAATAGTTGAATAATGTGATGAAATGAAATGCAAAAAAAAAATTCCTAGTATCGCAATCATTTTCATATATTTTGAAAATTATTTCAGCTGCTCACTTCTCGAAGACTTCCCCAAAATTAAATCGATAGAGTACTGTGACATATAAGGAAGTAAATAGTTTTGTTCATAAAATCAAAAATATTTTTCATGGCTACCAAAATTTGGAAAATATACGAGGAAATATGGTGTGATTTGATGCTCTTTCTAATATTGCTTTATCGATTCATTTATCTTACATCAAAACTTCATAAATTCTAACAGAAAAATTGTTCATCATCATTCCCATGAGTCTTGAATTAGTAATGTCATAGAAGCCGCAGAATTTATGTGAGCAGACTCAAGATATTCCCCTTTTTTTGGAAATCTTCTAAGAATGTTTAAAGTTATCCAAATAAATCAATGAAATAAAAAATCAACAAGTAAATTACCAAAAAAAAGAAAGACAATGAAGCAATAGTGAATGAAATTTGAATCCTTCATTATTAAGTGCTCCAACTAGGAATCTAAGGAGCGTGTGAATTTCATAATCATCTCCTTATTAAATACTCAACAAACTCATCAAATTTGCTAGAAAAGGATTCAATGCTTTAAAAATTTATTCAAAAGAATATT
The DNA here is from genome assembly GCA_006503575.1 of Baylisascaris schroederi. Classification (NCBI taxonomy): domain Eukaryota; kingdom Metazoa; phylum Nematoda; class Chromadorea; order Rhabditida; family Ascarididae; genus Baylisascaris; species Baylisascaris schroederi. The sequence continues at coordinate 1,100,464 of QEWY01001069.1, forward strand.
ATATGAATGTGAATATGTTGAATAATTTCAATCAACGCAACGAAAGCAATTATAATGCAATTGTCGATGCATTAACACATTATAGCATCATATATCGTTCTTTTTGTCGTTTCATTTAACATGATTTTCGGCATTTCAAATCGAATTCGGCATTGCCCAATTGAAAATGCATCCATTACTCTTTTTATCGCTTTATTGTATAGCGTTATATAAATAGCGTTCATATTGTTAAAGTGGGAGCATTTTAATTGCGAAACGCAATCAGCTATCAATTATTCAAGAAGGTGCTCGTTATTCGACACATATCGAACACATAGAGCATTCGTTTATTCCTATTACATACAATTTATGCATTGTCTTCTCTATCATCTAGAATCGATGTTGAGGCATATTTTTGCTCATTCTATGCAATACTGTTGATGAAAATACAAGTAATATTCGCAATAAAAATAGTACATATTTCGTTAAATGCTTAAAAAACTCTTTAAACACGTCGTTGATTTAGGTGGCTTTAGATGTTTCTCCGACGTTGTGCATTTATCTCGTTTTAGTTTTAACTGCCCACAAGTTAGTCGGATTAGCGAAAAGTTTTACGTAAAGGTCACATAAGAATATAGTAAATACTTACTCGTTGTGCGATAGAAAATTTGACACTATGCTAGTTGCGTATTTTGAATTGCATAAGAACAGATCAAGCCATATATATGGTCATTAGAAATTACAACCGTAGCGATCTACAATCAGATGGTCACTTAGCGAATCTCTCACTATGCATGGTCTAGTCTATTATATTCTAAATCTACGACAACAATTAAGAACATGTGCAGTGAAAATAATTGGCTCGACATGCAAGCAAAAAATCACAGAATAGCTGTCGGTTTTCATTGGCCATCAAAAACCGGTTGTGCAAAATAAGAAACGTATTCGAACACAAAGCTTTTCCCAATTTAAACGACAACATTTCAGTGCCACTTCAGAAATTGACAAATGGAAAAGGGAAATATATTAGAGGAAGGTGTGAAAGGTGTGAGAAATGATAGTGGCACGTATAGATGATAGTGAGTCCTCTTATTTAGCTGCATTCGATGTGCCGAACATGTCGAGATCCACTTTATTCGTGCCACGCGACTCATATAGCACTTACATCGACTATTCTCTATAGTTATAAATTTTGAGATCCATTAATGAAGTGTCTCTTATTTTTTCTCCATAGATCACCGAATTTCTTTGAAACTTTCTATATTTAAATTTCTGAATATAATTATCAGTGAAATTTTCATTTAGAATCAAATTAGATCTGTTCATTGGATACATTCTATAGTCATAGATATAAATAGAAACAAAGAGTTTTCTGAAATATTTGAAGAGTTAATGTAAAGCACATTGACAACGTAGCTTTAACGATATAAAATAGTGATTGTAAGCAATCAAAAATTTTCTTGGTCGGTAACCAACCGAAAGCATTCGAGTAAAAGCCGAATTTTGCTTGCCGAAAAAGCCGAAAGTAAACCATATTCGGTTGGCAATTTCGATCAGTACACAGATGGGCCAAAATTTCGATCTCAGGTTAAAATTCGCTCTATCGGTTTCTATCATTGGCATAAAATATCTGCAAGTGGCGAAGATAAACTTTTTCCTTCCAAATCTCAAATATCTCGAATGATCCACCTTGCCTGCAATGACAGTCTAACGGCTAAACAATTTCGAAAGGCTTCGTTTATGAGTTTAATTAGTTTACACAATATTTCCTTGTTACGCTTATAACGCGCAAGTGCAATGTTATTCATTGCAAATTTGCATTGCATATACACATTATTGCAATACCGGGTTTGTGCATTTATATGTGTGCATATTTATTTTACTTAATAGTTTCCACTAGAGGATCGTTGAAGTTCTTCTTGAAAATTTGATAGGTATAAACATAGAATGCGATTGCTTCACTGAATCAGAAATGATTCCTAGACGATCAAAAGTGCATAAAAATTTGCATGCATTTTTATCATCAATCCGATTGCATTCTATATCGATTGAATTAAAATAAAGACAAATTTTTGATAGAAGGGATTCGCGTAAGTGGTGAGAAAATTTAGTAAATCTATGGACATCGGCGCGTTTTTGATTATTTCCTGACAAGCGAGTCAGCCGGCTGGTTTGATGAATAGTGCTGACAAAGCGCATACTATGTCACTCCGTCTGATTTGCATTTCCACTAGTTTATTCAATATTCGTTTTGTCTTTTTAAATTATGCAGGTCTGCTTTATGCCTTATACTATTGAGATCAGCTAGAATTCTTCAGGATTTTTAAACGTTATTTTTGAGTTTTTTGGCTTTGGACGCCTCGTATCATAATTCACCCGGCTAACTTTCCAGGAAATAGAATAAGTCTCCGGAAGTGAAATTTTTTAATTGGCTCCAGTAAAGGAAACCTTGGTTAGAATCTCTTTCCGGCTTGACAGCATTTTTCTCTTGTTTTCACTAGGTATTGCCGCAACAACTTCTAGGGTAGCGCTATAGAATGGCAGTGAAGAGTAAAAAATTGACAGTGTGGAATAAATACGGTACCCACAGTCAAAAAATCCTCTTATTTAGGAAGTCTTCTTTGTTTTATCGATTATCATTAAGAAGACGAGGTGATTTCAACTAATCATTTTCAAAAACTTGTTAACAATACCGATTTGCTTCAAAAATTTATCCTCTCAATCTCTATTTTTCTCTTATTCCTTCCTTCTTCTCATCAGCCTAGAAATCTACTCAGGAAAATTGTATGGACGGAGGAAATGTTAGTAATTCTTATTGCCTCCGCCACTGTAAGTGTATCATCCGGTCGTGCCTGAGATCAGTACATATGTCATCTAAATGACTTCCGAAGATGGCAATATTTCTTTGAGTATATATTTATATATTCGCTTTTTGATCAATATGTCAGTATACCAGTGTCGTATTTTGCCTTTCTAATAACCAACATATATCCTTTTAAATATATGTCAAAGAGGCACATTTTAATATTCTTTGTGCGTCATCAAGTACCAAAAATATTGAAAAGTCGAGATTACAACATTGCATTAGTAATTTACTTCATGCAATTTGATGAAGTAGAGGCTTATTCATCGGTGCAAGCTAAACGCAACGAATTCCCACACGCAACCAACTCTAATGTAAACAGCAATTGATGAAAATGTTGGCGTCTCATAGTAAAACAGAGGCAACTCGATGCAGCATCATTGGCATTCTTACAAGTGTGTCTGACATTGAGGGTGCTTGTTTATGCTCACAAGTCAAATATATAGATACTTTACTGCGAAAAATCGACACTTCTTTGTCATTTTTTCTATCGAATGAGTGTTCTGGAATTGTTGAATGCACTATATCTGCATATATGTTCCATCCCTCTCATCCCTCTTTCTCTTTCCTTAATATGCGTTTTATTTGATGTTTAATAAGGAAATGCAAAGATTCGTTTCAGTTTATTTGAAATCGACATAGGAAGGCATTTCGATTTTAATACGACAGTTAAAATAGTTTACAAAAGTCGTATGGAAATTGCACTTATATCTGTATTAAAGCTCATTTCAACTCATTTCGTGCTGCTGTACACCTTATCTCTTGATATTCATATGAGTGGTCTTGGATGATCAAAGAAAAAAAAAAGAAATCATTTTCGTATAGTGCAATATGCGACTAAATAATATAGTGAGTGAGTGATAAGATAAAATGATCAGAAGCCTTTGCATATATCATTCTAAATTTTAGTCATTTGAACAGTGGCCATCTTGGGGGGAAGATGTTGCTCCTGAAAGCTGAGAAAAAACCAAAAAAGATTTACATCGATTGCTCGATGAAGTGGGATATTAACGAAGATGATTCTCATTGAACAAATAGATATGTTTGCATTGTGCATAAATTGAATATCGCATTGGCATAAATTTCTGTCATAATTAAATTCGACATGATATATCCTCTAAGATTGTAGGTTTATTTGCGCTTCAAATACTAATTCACATCATTCACCTCCAGTATCGAATCGCATATGTATTCGATTTGATGTATTGCGTTGACGATCGAATTGTTATTCGTTTCGACGGATTTATGTTTTTGCCTTTATAATAAATCATTATTTTGATTATTCTTGGAGGAATATGAGGATTGGATTGTAATAAACACATTTATGGATGCAACGAAAAAAAGCGGAAAGAATGATGGAAAGTATCGATTACTTCCGCCTTTTTCTCGTCGATAATTCCATATCCTTATTAAAAGATACGGATGGAATACTTGACGTTCACTAAAATGACTAAAGAGTGATATGACTGTTTGACTTCCTTAGCAATAAACTAAGAACGAGCAAATTAACGAAGCGCAAAATTCGTGGACAACAAAATTCGATGGTGGAAATGACTTTAAATTATAAACTAAACTCTTGGTCTAATAAACTTATTAGTATAAAAGTGTACGGCGTTTAGTATAACAATCATTTTTCCAGGCCATAAAACTGTGGAAACAAAATTCACTATATAGAAAGATGTGTTGAAAATTTTGAAAACTTTCTTCGCCATGCTTTATTTTTTCTCAAACTTCTTTTACCGAATTGTTCAATGAAATATCTGATCGGAATTTTTTGCCCAATTATCTAAGCAACTTTTCGCCGGATTATCCAACAGATTATGCAATGAGTTATAGTCTTAGTTCCACAATGATTGCTTATCTCAATCGTTGCAAACAAACTTTAAAACATCCTCACTTCCTGATGAGAAATGTTTCTACGTATCTTTGCAAATTTGCATCTAGAAGCATATCATGGCAATGTCGCATATGTGTGCCGATATATGCGTCGGTTTTTTGTGTGATAGTTCAATTCTTGAATCGCTAAGCCAAGAGTTAAGAAACTTTTTGAGCATAATTAATCCTATAGACAAACAAGCACGCCGACTTATCAGCTTTATAAGAACTACAGAAAATTTGAAATGCTCGAAATTTGAATTTGCAAGGGTATTCTACAACCAATAGACTCATAAAACTCACGGAAAGAAGATTTCTCTGCAAAAGATTTGTGGAAGCTGTTTATTTGGTTGGAGTTGAACACAGCATTAAGCATATCTCGATAATTTATGAAATCGGTCGGTCTGATAGTTACGTGTCAAATGCATATACGTGTCAAAACCGTCCGATATTATGCTTTTCCACTTCTTCTGCTGAACACTGATGCTGGCATGTATGGCCACGAGCATCAAAAATAAACGGTAATCCCCATTTGCAACGTTGATAGAATCGTATCATTGTGCGATCGTTATGCGTTTGTGCATGCAATATTTGCCGCATTTGCGCATCCACCTCATTAGCTAACATGAAAGGTGAACACAGGAGGTGGCTGACACAACATACGCTTCTCTAGTCCCACTCGAATTGCAAACACCTAGTAGTTTTAATCGGTAGACAATTATTTCGCATTGCCATCGAAAACTTTGATCGATAGGCGACTCATGTTTCAGCGATCGGTTTGTGACTTCTGAAAACTTGATAGCTAGAATGGATAGGAGAGAAGAGAGGTGGGTGAAAACGGATGATTGGGACGACTGTACCTTCAACATTTCACAGTCTAATTAGTAGCTTTCGTATTTCTCTCAAAAATCAAACTGCCCATGGAAGTAGGCATTCCGGGAAATGCTGCTTTCCTTTCTGCTAAACCGTTGCCCATTTCACCTTAAAACCACCTGAACAAGGAAACAAAAAGTTATTAATCTGCATAAATTATGGGAAGTCCGCGTTCTTGTCAATCATTCCGCCTCGAAATCAGATTCCAGACAGCCGATTGTTGCGAAAACAAAGAGTCCTGATCAATACATATAAAAGAAATTAGTTTCCAACAAAATTAGAGCTATACGCGTCTAAGAGGAAATGATTGACGATGGTTGTTGTGCTATCACGCATACATCTAAAGTCATATCTGAAAGCGCTAAATCATAAAACCGATGAATTGTGATTCAATTATTCATTTTTATTGTTTTTTATTGCAATTCGAGAACTGCTTAAAACTGCAAAAGATTGCGATATTTGCAAATTTGCAAATCGGGTGTGTTTTGTATTATCGCCGTTTTTTTTGCAAATACTATTGCATTATTTAGAGTGTTTCTCACGCGTGTTGGGTGGGAAAATCTTAAAATTTCCATCAAATAGGCAGCTATTGAGCAGATATGGAGAAAAACAGAGAGAAACAGAAGAGAGGGAAAAAGAACGCTAAAAGCTGGCAGAATTTCGCTATAAAATTTAATAAATTAGGATAAAATTCAACTAGGAAAGAATAGGATTTCTCATACCAGATGATTACTATCATTTGACAGTGATAGAAGCCGACTTAGGACTACGATCGTGCGATCAGTTTCATGGAAAAATATTTAAAGATGTGATTTTCAACGTTGAGTTTCTGAAGGATTCGATTAACGGAAGAAATAAGCTCATCGCTAGCTGAATCGACTTCATTTGCTTCTACTCTTTCGATAACGTGCATCATAGGAAGGAAGGTTAACGTAAAAGATAGATTATTTTTCCTCATCTACTCAGTTGCGTGCCATCATAAAATCGAACGTTGAAAGTGGAAATCCATAAAAAAGACCGATGATTCATTCGTTGTCGGTGGCGATGGAATTGATAACCTCTATGCTATTATTGCACTAAGCAATCTTGATGAAGCATTCATATTCTTTTTATTATATGCGTTTTTTTTTGCATAAAATTTTTTGTCGTTTAAAACGTTTACACGCCTTCAAAGGGGTGTTTGATGTGGTGTGTAACGTCCACAACACCGTTACAAAATACTATTAAAATACATTTTAAATAAGTAGGAAAACGATCAAAAAAAAGTTGGAACGATATGCGTTTTCTTAGTAGAACTAACCGGACTACCTAAATGCAAGTACCAATTGTTTCAATGGTAAAGAAAAAAAGCAATTAGAAAATCATCTGAGAGAATTTGCTCTCCTTAGAACGTGCTTATCACTACACTTTCACGAGGTTATAATAATAGCTTTAAGTTAGCGGTCATTTTGATGCTAATTTCAAGTGAAGCATATTTCATCATCTCCACTCCTTCTCGTTTTTTTTTTAATTTCCTAACTTTTGTTGCAAATATTTAGGATTACGCTAATTTTTGCGTAATCAAGAATTGAGGAAAGCAAAGCTGATGCATATTTGATTCTTTTGAAGCAGTCGGCATGATCTACGCTTTTGCAGTGCCCACATCGAACTGATAAACAGTCATCAATTGATAAGATTTGAGCAATAGCGCCTTTACACTTTTATTGAACTGATAAACAGTCATCAATTGATAAGATTTGAGCAATAGCGCCTTTACATTTTTATTGATCTGACCACTAGTAAAAGCCTTTCACATGAGATTTGCTTTTGGTCACTCATCGAGTGGTAAAAACAACTGTGCCGGTTGAAAGATATGGGTAGTTTCTAGGCAGAATATGTGCTGCTAACACACTTCTACGGCTTTATTTAACCGTTCATATTGGATGCCCACAGGTAAATTATACCTGTTCTCGCTTAGAAATTGTAATTGCCGAGTTAAAATAACCGGACGGACGGGGAAAAGACAAAGAAAAAGATATGGCATTGTCGTGATACGCTTTGCAAATGCTAAAAGGTGGTGGGAAATTGCCTAATAATGCGGTTCTCTAGACGGCCATTAGATTGTACAGATTCAAGAATGGGAAATTTTCATTTTTTCCGCATCCTAGCGTTCATAAAAAGAAAATTTGAGTGCAAATTTCTCACAATTGCATTTGCGGATATTTGATTCAGATGTTTTGTTGGAAGGAAGTCATCAACGCTGAATAATAGGACGAAAATTCAGCGTAAATGTCCTTCTGATTCAACGGCTGAAACCATCAAATAGAGATAAATATATTCATAAGTAATTTACCGCCTTAACGTAGTTTGAAATTGAAACAAACCCCCACAGAAGTCACGAAGATTGGCACTGATAAATACTTCCTCTATGCAGTAATATGTCGTCGTTAAAACAGCGATAGTGAAATTATAGTTAGACAATGGAAACAAGAAACTAAAAACCAAGTAATCCCCTCTAAGAAATAAGAGCTTTTATTTGTAGGAATTGTATTCGTATCTATGATTCAACTGACGATTCAATAAAGTTATCGATTTCTGTCAATTCCTATTTTAAACGATTCAATTAAAATTCCACCAATGCCTAAATTAATTTCTAAATTACTTGACAAGTCGATGCTAACTATTCTTTGTTGTCATAACCAAAACGTATATGTGCGTCACATCAAATCAACTCCCTCTTGCCTCTACATTCACATTCGATGGTTGAATGGATGTATATGGTGGACCCAGCTGTGATCACGAAACACTTCTATATCGCATACACGCCACCGAGTAGCGTATCAACAGTAGGTGTTATTAATCTTTTCAGGCTGAATTGGGCGTATTGCCTTTTTCCCAGTCGATCCGCATTCATTGAGTTAAAATTACTTTATTGATAATAATTGAATTTTTGCATATATACAGCTGCTAACACCATCTGTTTATAGGGTATAAGTGAAAGAGGAGTGATTCATTTGTTTTTGCCTTTATTGTTGAAGTGAATATGAATTTTGATGAACCGTTTTCTTGTGATCGTCACTTCACTACAACTCGTTCCCCATCACATCATCGCTTCGTTTAGTTAATCAATCATCATTTACTTACTTTTTGAGTAATTTAACAGATATTTTTTAGCGTTAATTTGAGTGTTTTCTCTTTGTTGCAATCTAGGCAATGTGTGTATGATTGTTACAGTAGTAATGCATTGAATAACCCCTATCTGTTAAGTGTACTTATGTATTAAAAACTACGATAATCCATTGTGCGTTTATTTAAACTCAGAGACTATCTAAACGACCCGTGAAGGAGATCGCTGAATATGCCCGAAACGGGATGTTAAAATGAGTTAAACGCTTATTCTGTTTTGTGGAATTTGCTGTGCAGCTTTTAAGTTGTCAATGCTTCCGCTATTTGCACTAATGTTGGCATCTCTTTAGCGAATTAAATTCAAAAAAAAACGTGATCAGTGAAGTCAAATAAAAGAAGCGTCCAGACGAATATATGAATAACATTTGTGCTCACAGTGACTTGTTATGTTATCACTCAGATATTTCTATTCCATTGCAATCACTCTTACTCGAAATAAATTCATCATCTTCATTCGCAAAGCTTTGCATTTAAGCAAATCTATTAACTAGCGATGAATTGAGTCTTTGATGTCTGAGGTTCGCTTCTGCGAACTTCGTCTAATCTTCGACAGTTTTTAATCTTAATTCAGTAAGATTTAAAAGTTGTCAATTAGAAGCTGAAGTTGCTGAGTTTACCAGTCTTCAAGCCCAATGCCTGTCTGCCAACTTGTAAGATATAACTAAGGACCTCGTTAATAGCCAAAGATAGAGGGGCATAATGCACGCTATAAGACTTTGCCGTAGTCCATAATTCATGTTGGTTCATCAATTTCGAAAGGAAGCATGCGCCTTTGAAGGTGTTAAATTAAGCACTGCATGCATTTTGCATCAATTGGATTTTCATTTCGCAGTGGGCAATCCAAATGCAAACAAATCTCTCGTAGAAGATCGAAAGATGTGGTCGGATCAATTAACCATTATTCTATATATTTCATATTTTCAGTGATAAATTGCGAAGACGTTTGGTTAAATGAGTGTGATGCAAACGTGCATAGAGTGTTAGCTCCTCTAGTACGTTTCTACATTTGTTAACGCTTACTTCTTGAGATGCAGAACATTTAATAATCTCTTGCTATTTTAGTTTGAAATTGCCCTTTTCATCGACTGAATAGTCGTCTTAATCGTGCAGTCTTTTTTTTTAGATATTTCGCTGAGAAATTCGTTTCAAAGATTTCAAATTTTCACATACTACCGCAAAGACATCAACGATCATCCATTACCACGCTACTGCATAAAACAATTTTTCAAAAAAATGTATGGAAAAAAATTTCTCCGGTTCAAAATTTTTTCAATACAATTCACTTTGCTTTATGATCGATGCTTTCACACTACTCAAATAGCGCAAATAAAAAAGCATTACATAAGAAAAATATCTAAGCTATCGATATCGAATTCGTTGTTATCACTCGAATTGCATTGAACTCAATTATCGCCAATGCTAGAGCATAATAATATATTATTAGCATTGCGCACATAAACCAAGGCAATAATGCAATTAGTTTTCCGCTTATATAAAAGCCGAATTTGAGGAAATTTGCTTCCATAAGCTCTTTGTTTCTTTATTTCTCTTTCAGTCGACTCTATTAGATATTTTTTCTCTTCATAGAGATTTCTATAGTTTGTGTTATAATAAATGAAATAATCGTCTTTCAGAAGTGCTAATAAATCAGGTATTTTCTGTTGAGATATATATTGGATGTGCTATTTATAGCACAAAAAAAACTATTAATTGAATAAGTTAGTGCGTTTTGCAAAGATACCATTGATATGCTTATATCGATGAAAGAATTCATCAAGCAATTAGATATATTTTGCATTATGCATATTAGCATGAAAAATATTCTTATGATACAAAGGTATTTATAGCACATGCGATGGTTATAACACACTATTTATAGCACACAGTAATGGTTAAAATATGCATTATATCTTCTTTTATAAAATCAGATATTAGTTGAAGATCTACTGCTTAATTCATAATTCGATATTTCTTATTCGTTTTTCTCAGCAAATAAAATCCCTGAGAACGAATTCATCTTTTTTTTTGCCCATAGGGATGATCGTATCATCCTTTAAAGTCCTCCGTAGCCGATAAAAATGTCTGATTTTATTTGATTCAAATTTTTTTTTCGGATGGCTGATGAATATATTGAATGCAATTAAAAGTGGATCAGTTATATCAAGTGAAGGAAGTCATCTTGAGATTAAGAATGCTATGAACTATTCTTGCCCAAGTCCGTAACCATCACTTCTATCAAAATTTCATCAATGTTTTTATCGTTTCTCACACATGAAATATTGCATAGATGAGCGTAATTTTTGGCAAGCAGATGAGAAAATATTTTTGTGGAACCTCTCACGCTAAATACAAATAGGCAATCGGAATTTTTCGCTCGCTATTTTTTCTATGGTGATGTTTTTTTACATATATATGTCGATGACGTTTTGCATGGAAACTCGTTTGTCAATCGTTCACCTTCCAACCGTTTTTATATGGCTTCACTTCCGGACATCTCAAGTTTTCTAATCGTTTAAAAAGTGACTTAGTTTACTGTGACAAGATTTGTGCGATGATTGATGTACTTAATCATGAGCATAAAATAACAGAGCATAATGTCGCGACAATCTTCTAAAACTAGTTTCAAGGCTGTGCATTTCCATAATGGCAATAAATTTCCTTCTAAAACATTAGTCGTTACAAAAATGAGAAAATATGAAAATTCTCCTGGAAAGTGTTCAGTATAAAAAATTGCGCGTTTTGATGTGAATTAAAAGTTATCGCATTGTTAATGAGGTTAAAGCTAGGCTATATTAAGTGTTATTGTTTCCTTTTGCGAGTGGGCACAAAGTTTTTTTCTGCAATTCATAAACCCCGAACGATCATGAGATTGTGGATTAAGTGCTAAAGGCATACAAAGATGCTTCCAACCTCAGATAGAACAATTTCACAAAAAAAAGTGGAAATGTGTTTTGTAGTTTGGTGGTCAAATAAGAGCAATTTACCATTCTCAGCGAGGCAACTTTCTTCTTTTTTTCTGGAAACTCCTATTGCTGCCATTTTTTCAGCACTAATAATTTCTATATTTTAAAATATTATGCTATTTTGGGCTGGATGATTTGTTTAATTTTTTTAAACATATAAAATACTGACACAGGTCAAAATTTAGCATTAACTTTAGGTCAACACTATCATTGAATCCGGTCTAACATTAATAATGACTTATGGGGTAATAGTTGCACTAAATGCGACCAAATAACTGTGGAATCAATTTAATTGTAAGGATGAGAGTGTCCTTTCGAGATGAATGATAATTAAAAGTGATACAACTTTCTATGCGCTGCACATTGCTTCCTAGCAAAGAGAGCATTACTGCTACGGGACGCATATGAGCTGATGAAAATGCCATAGTTATTTCATTTAGCAGATCAATATTCTTATCGCTTTCATTTCTCTTTCATTCTCGATTGCGCGGGAATTAGATGCTTCAAGAGGTCTCCGAAGAGGAGCCCATTCGTTTCTATGGATTTGTTGAGTTTTCCGGATTCTTTTCCATCTGCTTCTTAGTGCTGTTATCAACTCGCTCCCTCCCGTGGTTCGTTGTGAAAAAATTCCTCCATCGTCAGTGCAAATCCGAGAATCTTCTCAAAGGATTCTTGACACGCAGTTGGCGTTGAATTTCCAACTTCCGACTCCATCAGTCGGACTCTATGTTTGCTATTCACTCAAAAAAAAAAAAAAATCGCCTCTATATGTTTCAATTTTTTGTATTTTGTTTATTTGATTAGCAAATATTTTAGCGATTCGGTGAATTGATTATTAAATCACTAAAGCGATGACTAGTGTAATTTCGACAAACAATATTAACCAACATTGTGATAATTAGTGAACGGCAAGGGAAGCAACGAGAGGGGTGTGGAGCGATAAGGATCCATCGATAAATATAGGAGAAAAAAATTCAGGAGTTGAGATTAAAATATCTTCGCAGCAAATTTATATTTATATGAGCTTTAATATCGTTATGATGTCTGAAATAATAAAGACACAAGTCTTAGTGCACATTTTAATTGATTCATTTCTTCTGATTTCTTGCTTTCATTCTATCATATGGGAGATAATATATAACAAAATTTCACATGTTATCTGTCTGAAATAGATATTTAAATAGGTATTTATTCTAACACAAAATTTCTTAAATTATTAATAGCAATTCCCTACTAGCGTAAATTACTGCTCAAATGAATGGGATTTAAATTGTGCTAACTTCAAAGCAAATGAAATAAATCGTGTAATTTTGCAAAATTTGAATCGAATAATTGCAAGAAAACTTAATTTGTTGCAATTGCAAAATTATTGCAATATTTAAATGAAATTGCGGAAATAATTTTCACATTTTTATGCTCCTAATGTTTATTTTGATTTTCGCATTCGCATTCAATCAGTTTTTTTGCTACCATCAATAACAGTAGGTGGTCTAAATCGTTTGTTTTTTTGGTATTTCTACTGTCAATTTATACCAGGCGAAATTTCCACATACTCTTAATCAATCATTCAATCAAAATCAAAGGAAGTCTCATTTATCACATCCAAGAAGTCAACAGTCAGAAATAAATTTTGTTTCTAAATTTTTACTTCATCAAAGGCAGTCATTCCATTCCAAGGACGTTTAACTGCAAAAAGGTTGTTATTCAGAGACAATCGTTTAATGTGGATTATCGACATCAAATTTTTTCACTATGAATTTCTTCAAATGATTGTTGAAATTATCCGACGGTCAAACACGTTGATAAACACGCCGAAACATAACTTAGAACTGTCCGACAATCAGAAACATATTTGGAGACATGACGCCGCGATAATGCGCGTTTGCAAAAGTTCTTCTAAGAGCGCTTAGAAATGACTTAGATTGAAAAATTATTGCAGACAATTTTTACGGGTTATTTTTGAGCCATCGAAGTGGCTTAATAGAACTTTCCAAAAAAAAACCATGCAGTTCTGAGGTATGTGGAACTTGTGACAAAATAAGATCTTTCATATGGAAGTTTTTATAATTTAAATATGGCTATAGTAATTTTCCCCGCATTTTAGGCTCATACAAATTGCGAATGGGATTTTTCTAGATATCTTTTTAGAATGGACAGCTAACTTACCTAATTTGAATCAAAATTGGTTTTTTCTATTAAAAAAAAATGCAAACTTAATTCTTAGTTTGTTTGAAATTTTGTCCAATATTTACATAATTTCTCGTGAAAATCTTTTAAAAAACAACAAGTAGTTGCAGTTATTGAATTTCAATTATTTCTTACTCATTCGTCCGTCTATTTGATTCCTCTTCCGAAATTTTGAAATTCATATATTCCAAAAAATATTTTCCATTGTACCAAAGGATAATCAAAACGCTCGAGGAATCTATCGTGTTTTTTTTTCTCATTTGACTTTAACTGGAAAAAATTTTTTTAAATCTCTAAAAATATTTCACTCCGATTCTCATAAAATAAATTTTTTTAAAGCAAAATTTTTCCATACTAAATAATGAAGTGGTGAGTTTATCTTCACCTAGTAATGAAGTGAATCAGCTCAAATAGACGGTGTATTAGAGCAACCTACTTTAAGAATTCAACAAAATTCATGATAGAAAGTGATGTTTGAATTATGAAAGTTAGGAAAATACTTCCTGAAATTAATACTAGGTCCTTTAAAAAATATCGTTTTGTTTGAATTGAGCAACAAATCTGAAAGCATTTATTGAATTTTTCATATATGAAATTTTTATGAATATTGTTTGTAAACGAATACAAATAGTGTCACTCAAAATGTTACAAATGATAGACGTTGATGAAAAAGGTTTTAAAAACCTTTTTTTTCAATGGCATAAACCTTTACGTAGTTTTTCGACACTTCATATATAATATTTCGAAACGATGAGTGCTATGTTGCTATGTTTATCTATGTTGCTCAAACAAAAAAGTGCTATGTTTATCTAGTGAAGTACTTTTTATATATTCGTTTCGGCGAGATTCAGTGCCACTATCCTCTGAACTTGAAGGAAAGTATTTTCTAACTCATAAGCGACTATTCTAACAAAGTTTCATAGCGAGTGATATATGCAACAAGGGTTACGGTATATATAATAATATGGTAAGAACTAAAAATTTGAGGTGCTTTTAATGTTATCACCACGCAATCAACGATCAATTCATAGAGTTGAGCCTATGGGAGAGCGTAAATTTTAGATGAGCAAATCCATTAGATTGATTGAGAGGGAAGTGTTTCGCAAAAAATTTGTCTCCCTAGCGGATTTGAACTCATGAGCTCTAGGAAAGGTGAAAATTTGAAGGGTTAGAAAAGGGATTGAAGAATGTAAGGTGACTTTCGAAACGAAAGCACATAACGCGTCAGTGTATCTACTATGTAATTGTTAGTCGAATCTATGAAGGTGCATCTCAATAGTGGATAGAGATGATAAATTAAAGAATGGAGAGATTCAACCTCCAAAATATCTTATTACTAAACAGAAAAATGGAACAAAAATTCAGCACGAGAAGACAAAAATAAAGAGGAAATTATTGAAATTTTCGAAGTTGTGAATTGTCTGGCAATTATGGGTCTTTAGTGCTTCTATTACTACTCTGTACTTTTTCAACGAAATACAGATCTATGAATCCTATTCATTGTAGTTCTTAATATGTAGCGATGAGCAATCCAATATATAAGATTTTTGTGGCAAATTCGGTTGAAAATACGAAATGCGAAATATTCTGTGCTAAATTTCACACCGCAAAAGCATTGACGTTTTATAATGAATCGAACAAGCATAGGTTAAAAGTTTCATAGTTCAGCGAATTCGCAATAACAACGGAACATATTGATGAGAGCAATATAGGGAGCATGCGTCAGGTGTCAATTAGGAGATTAATTGCAATTGCATCTTTGCAAAATGTTTTCATAATTGTGGAACATTTGCAAAATAATCATTGCATTTTCAATAAATTTTTTTTTTCAATTGTTCATTAACGTATCGAATATGCTCTATTATTTCTTCTTTAAAGTACCGTCAAGATCTGAACAATATTCATCATAAATGATTTCTTTATAAAAAATCATTAATCTGTAATAAGTTCGTTTATTTCACGCATAAGTGAGGTAATCGTCGTTTAGAAGCTAAGCAATTGGAATGGCTAAAACGAGCTTTATATATGTGTCAACAATGCGTAATCTATGATTACTCGTGCGTATTAACGAACATCATGAAAGTGCTCGTCGCATTCTTTATGCATCATTTGATTCAGTTAAATATCTCAACAAATTCATTCCCAACAAATTCGTTCACATCGTTCAGGTGCTTTCATCTATCACGTTTGTTTTAATAGGAAGCACTCAACGTTCTATTTCTTTTTCCAATTTCTAAAGGTATTTTCTATTGAAAATGTCATCCGTTCACAAGGAAGGCCTCCATTCAAAGAAATACTGCATAATTCTCATAGATTTGCTTTACTTATTACTAGTACCGAATGGAATGAATAAATGGGGAATAGAGAAGTGGCGTTAAGATTGCAGTAAAACAACCTCCGAATTTCTTTTATAGTGATTGCATATCTGTTTAATTTATATATCGTTCAATGTTAGTTTTATGACTTCATGTAAAACTCAACCAGTTAAACTATTTCCAGCAATGCATTTTCTCTTCACCTTTTGATTGAAAGAACCGATAGTTGACGATCGACGATGCTTAGTGGGTTGATGCCCTTTCGGCTAATTCCTATGCGATGGTCAAATGTCTATCAAAAATGAATCGGCTGAAGTGGTTCAACCATTGTCGAATTTTATGCGACGATATGATTTGTAATGTTATAAGAGGACCATACAAAACGATAATGTGATTTCATTATGAGGTGTGGGATTGGTTTGGTGTATTGAAAGATGCGATGCTGTTGTATGAACAGCTGTGCGTTAGTCAGTTGAACGCCTTAGCTGTAATGACTCAATTGCAGATCGGTGCTAGTTAATTTTATGTTTGGGACTTGTCGATTAGCAGTCGTCGTTTGCCGCTTCTCAACCTCCTCCTACGCTCAAAATGCTCATCAAAATGCTCAAAAGGTTAGCGAAAATTTTTTAAACGATGTTTTTCAAGTTTCTAAAAATATCTATTCTATTATTACTTCTGAGTGCGCTTTTATTTTGTTTTGTTTTTTGGAAAAGTATATTTCATTCTTTACAAAAATTGAACTCTTTCAGTTTTGGAAATGTGCCCTTATGAGTGGATATACATATGTTTTTTTGGTGGTTTCAACTTGCAAGTTGCAAACGCCATGCGAATGAAATTTGATCGGCAGTAATTTGCACTGGGCAATGACCTCCTGAACCTATTTTTACTGCAATTTTCTTGACTGAACGTTCGCTCGAGCAAGCACACTGATAATAAAATGCACTATTAAGCATCTTGTTATTATTGTTGATTCTTTTGGTAAAATAACCTTTCTTAACCGGCTAAAATACCAAAAAGCACATACCGAAGTAGTCTGTCTGATGCGCTTTCCACTTGCTTGAATCTTGCAGAAAAAAAAAACTCCAAATAAGGTTGCTGTATAGATGGAAGGGATTTGAAGCGGGCGGTGTGGATATGCTGTGTGATGATTATTTTTTGCTCGAAAGCTTTCACAACTTAAACGCTCGAAAGTTTACTCTGATCTGAATAAAGGTCATTACAGTTATGTTTCCAGTCCTTTAGCAGTCTGATTTACCTGTATCTTTACCTTCCCAGGAAAGAAGTGATCGAGATTTGAATAAAGTTTAGCAATATATCTGATGCATCGATTACACGACAAGCACAAAAACAGAGAAAGTAAACCGATTTCATTCGATCGTTGCCCACTATGGAAAATTGCTATCCATTACCGCTTAACTAGAGCCCACTACTGTATGCTTTTGAGAGATGAAATTGTCCACTTCATCAGAAGTAAAAATGCGCTTAAGGATATCCATTATTTTATATATGTATTGTAAAAATTGAGAATTACTGAGAGCCTTGTTGGCATATAAGAATTTAGGATTCAATGTTCTTGAGAGTTTACTTTTCGAGGAGTTCTTGCAAAATAAGTCATATTCCCTCTCTCTCTCTCTCTCTGATCATTCTAGTATCTCCCGGTGTTCATTTTAATGCCACCATGATCGGGAGCAAGTGTTCTTCGCCTTATGTGAATTGTATTTGCTACAGCGGAAAGCCGTGATGATATCTGTTTAAGATTTGGCTGCATACATTTTCATGTTTTTCTTTTTTCTTCCCTAAATTTTATGTTTAATATCCAAGAATGGATTGCATGAATTCTACTATCAAGTCGATGATAGTACATCGATGCGATTGCCCCTCTCTTCCATGAAAATGGTGAATAAAGAGGTTAATAGCAGTTAATAGCAGTGAAGTGAATTTATTTTAGCTTCTTATAGTAAGCGTGTAATGTGAAGTAAATTATATGTAGCCGACAAGTATTAGATTTGTATTCTTTTATTCTTCATTTTGAGAGTGAAGTATTTTCAGTAATCTACGGTTTTCCATAATTTTTATTTTTTCATAATTTCCCTTATTTTCATGACTATATTTTTTAATTTGATAAACAAATCAAAGTGAAACTAATGTTCCTTTCTTCTATGCTGAGATGAGAAAAGTCAGCCGAATGAGCATAAATACTATAACTAGATGCAAATCTCCATCTTAGATATTAGTCGCATCATTCCTCTGCAAAAAAAAATGTCCCTGATCCATGTTCGTTTTTCGCCTCCCGCCACCTAATATCTTAATTGCAATCGTCATTATGTCCAATGACTTATAAATAATTTTGAACTCTATTAAGACCAATAAGTACCAGTTGAAAATACTTCTGATAGTATTGAACCTTCAGGAGGCGTACCGACGAGCAACTATTCGACAACGTTTTGGAAGACATCTATCCAGATGAGGATGACTTTATTGCGAACGAACGACGATCATCGTTGCATAGGATACCGGCATATAGAGTTGCTATTTTAAGGGTGAGACAATTGCAACAAAGATCAATTATTGCAGCGTTTTGCAAATTTTTACTACAAAAAATTTGCATTGCAAAAACGCATTATGATGACCTCATATTTATGTATGTATGCAAAAATTAATGTGGGATCGTCATCGGGGATTGTTTTGTTAACAAGAGGTAACTTTTGATTTGCTCAGCTAAAATACAACTCACGTTTGTTGTTAATAGTCGCGAGCACTGAAAAACAGTTACTTTTGATAATGCCTTATTGAATAAAGTACAAGTGTGAAGTTTAGACGCAATCCTTGCTTATAGATGCAATCGACCTCTAAAACTTCTAGGCATAAAGGTGTTGGAAAAAAGTAGTGAAATCTGGAACATCAGCTTAAAAGATTTTCTCACTGAGAAAATGGGAGATCTAGATAATGCACGTTTGCATATGCCATTTTCCTCCTATTTTTTGCGTTTCTTTGAGAAATTACGACTCCCCTGCATCCTTTAACTAAAACGCTAAAATTATTGCTTGCACCAGATGGCTTCCCTAAACGAAGGCTCGAAATTCTTGCTTGAAATTGAAGTTGTAAAATTGTGGAAAAAGTCTACACTCAGATATCTCGCTCTTCACCTGTACTTTACATTGCACTTCGATCTCTCTTCTTCAATGGTTTATATAGAAAGACAGCGCACTGAATGTTGCAGCTTATTTCCAACTTTCAGGTTTTTCAACTACAATTAAAATTATGCACGAAAATAATGGAGCTACGACCCACATCGGATTCGAGGGAGGAGCCGTCAACTCTGAAACGTCTTGCGAGACGATCCATTCTACGTCATTCGATACGCAATCGTGCGGGCAAAATCAGCTTATTGCAACATGACGAGAACAGTACAAATGTTTTTGATATACGTGAAGTGTTGCCTGGAGAATTGATCGACTATTTAAAAGATGGCGCTTATGAAGACTAAAATTAATATATTTGCGAATAATTGAAGCCTTCTTACAAGAAATTGATATTTTGCATGTAATCGATACTTAGTACACATTTTGAATGATCAAATATTTGAATCGAATTTCTCATTGATTACATAAATTCATTTTGTGAATTCTCTCCTATTCATCATCGTTATTGTCATTCAAAATGCCTTCTGAAGTCATAAAACAATTGCTTAATCTTTGGAATTGATTCAGTTTATCGATTCAATTCCTGTATTCATATTCGATTATGCATGAATATTTGTTTGGAAATTGATCATATATTTGTTCTCATTTTATTTCAAGTATTTTTGCGTGGGAAAATGATATCTGAAGCAGTTCTTATTAGCGGAAAATAATAGAATATTCTTTACAAAATAATTAAAGTATCAGAAATATCGCACTAAATGATGCTAAAGCAAAAGCATCTGTGAGAGTTTCCGAGTTCCGACTTTGTATTATGTAAGCAGTTAAGAAAGCTATAAAAAGATTTTTTCGAGGGGTAATTTTCTTTCATCGACAAATTAACGAACTCGTATGTATCGTCGAAACTACCCATTATTTGAAGGGGATGAGAGGTTAAGAGGTAGATAAAACAGATAGAACGAAGAGGTTAGGAAGTTGGAGGAACTTAGTGATTTAGGATCGATCAGATCAGATGGGTTGAAAAGGAAACCAATCATCAATAAGATTGAATAATTTGCTTTATTGTTCGGCGTTGCTTTCTTTGACATTGTATTTTTTCCTTGGCATTTCATGCGTGAAAAGTTGAAAAGTTTTCACCACTTACTACTAACAAGCTTAATATTGTTTTTTCTTCTGATATTATCTTAAATAAATGACTCATCTTTCATCTGATATTATAAATGAATTGCATTCTTTTTTTCGTGTTTCTCAACTGTATAAACTGCCTTTTTATATTATTAGAAAGTCTAATAAAAAAGCTTTCATAAAGTTGAATATTTGTTGAGAAGTTAACGATGGATAACATAATGGCTACTCAGTGATTTAATTAGACAGTAAAGTTGGATGACAGTCTTTATTCAAAAATTATGTTTTAAATGCTGCACAACGGTAATTGTAGGAAAAGGTAATTCAACCATATATATCCCACTAAAGCGTTTATTTGCCAGTTCACATAGAATTATATGAGGGATATATCGTTATCCAAAGAATATTGATTGGAATAAAGTTAGCTGAGAGGTGAGAATTTCTCTGATTTAGATATTTTTATCACTGGATCGAAAAAACCTACACCGTGATATTTATACTCGGATGAATCAGCGTTACCTCAATGTGACCTCAGAGGCTATCAATTAAAGTTGATAAATGAATGAATACAGAGGGAGCATCAACTCGAGATGCATCATTCATTAGCAATAGACGCATCTAAATCTTTAATTGAAGCGTATTAGCATATGCAATTGACACTTTTATCTTTATATGTAATGTGTATTAGTATATACTCATTGTTTATAGCATACAGAAATCCGCTTTCCAGTTTACTTTTATTGTTGTTGTTATGAAAATCTTTTAATCAGAAATGAATGATCACATCTTATATAAGTAATCATTAGATGACGTCATTCATTTTCATCAAAGCATAGCAAATGAACTCCATAAAACTCTACTGTACTACCCATCAGAACTTCCGGCCGCTTCTGCTATCTTCCTTATGCACCAAAGAGACAAAAATTAGAAAATATCAATATGTTCAAAAATAGAACATAAAAATATGTGAAAAATATCAAGGGAACTGTCAAAAATTTTTAAAGGAATATTCATCAATTAGAGTGTTATATATTCTCATAAGAGGAGAGTGAACCTTTAGACAAATGACACAAGGGCACAACGTTGACAATAATTTCAACAAAAACAACTGAATTTTTGAGTGGATGAGAAAAAATCGAGTGAATGAAATATTCGTTGACATTCAACGGATAGCATTCGAGTAATGAATGCTCTATCCTCTCAGAGCACTCCTCTTCATTTGTCTATTGCTTAGTTCGAAGTACCTATTGGATACGTTCAAAATTTACATATTCAGGGTTTTCAGTTGTTTTAGTTATAAAATGATTTTTATTCATTGAAAATTTTTTGCGTAATTTCTGTTTTTTGAAACAATAAATCCACTTTCTTATAATCCAATTTCTTATAATTCACTTTAATCTTATAATCTTATAATCCAAATAAATCCACTTTCACTTATATGCGTTATTACACTGACCTCATTACTTTTAAAGTAAAAGCAATAAAGCGTTTAAATAATTTCGAATTGAAATGGATTTCAGGCAAATAAACTATCGATGGGTGGCTATCTGGCAGCACAGTTATTTTTATCCCTTTTCATATTCAGCGTTTTTTGTACCACTGGTGAGTAATTGTACTTTAGATTTATTGCATAAGCACGCATTCATAAACTATCAACATCAAATGTATATATATTATTTCTTCATTGCCTAAATGCACCTTTATATCCATCACGGCTCTATTCAAATAAAAATGCAGTTACGTCAACATCAGTAGATATATGTGAAGAAAAAAGAGTCTTGAAGTTAAATCGCCTCAACGTACTATATGCCAATCATAAATTAGGAAATGTGGCCAGGGTCCCAGGATTTCGGCAGTGATCCCGAGACCAAGAAAAGTCCCGGACATGAAAATTTCTCACAATGGCACTAGCGTCGATAATAAGAATAATATTAGCAGTAAGAGTATAGCAACAAAATAGCAATAATAATGATGAAAATACTAATACTAATAAAAAGAAATATAATAATATCAATAATAGTGCCTATGAGAGAGTTTCTCGAATAATATACATGCAAGTTTGCAGCGTAAGATGAAATAAATTTTTGTAGAACTACATCTGGGAAAGTAGAATAAAAACAGCAATCATAGAGCATCAGGATCCACCAAATCTACAACTTCTAAATTTGCAATACCGATTAAATTTGCAACTTATGTATTTGGTATTCAAAAGGCACATTTTGCAGTATAATTTTATTAGCATTTCGACGAATGCCCAAAAGAAAGGATATTCCTCAGCGACGATCAGAGGGCCTCTTCAGTTGCTCAACATTGATCACACTAATAACGTTGAATCGTATATATCTTTTACAGATGTAAGGTCTAAACGTCTAAAAAATAAAGTCTAAACGAAGAAGGAAACAGTTGTGGATTGCAAGAAATATTTTTCTTATTGAATAACTAAAAAAATAAATGAATGAATGGCATACTTTGTTTGAAAAATGCCACCTTTCGCCTATTTGCCAATAAACTTTTCTTTCACTAAATTTTACTAAGAGTTATCTTTTTGAGGTATTTGAAAGATAATTGCTTTTAAAATTCGAACTACTTTTGAAAATTTCTTAAACATATCCAAATGTTTTTCAAATCTACTTTTCTTCGTTTTTTTTGAAGGAATTTGAGATCTTCTAAAGAAAAAATTACAAGTGGGGGTGTGAGATACGTTTCTACAAGATTCTTTACTCATCAATTTTATATGCTAACAACAAACAATGAAGTATGTGAAATAATGCATATATGTTTAAAGTCAACCGATTGTTCTTGCAAATCAAAAGAGATTTTATTCCTATGCACTTTTGCAAATGCAATATTACGAAAGAAAGCGTGCATTTTGCAATTTTTGCAAAATTTGCAACATAATCTGCATGCATATATATATGTGGGTTTCTGTCTGTGTGTGTTTGCGAAAATTTCAACTTTTCGGCTTAATGAAGCGAGATTTGCAAAATTTCTCGAGTTTAGCATCCATCTATTTCATAAAATAGTTCATCCTCAAATTTTAAAATGACTTATAAACATTCAAAACTACTAAAAAATTTTTATGCGAATTATATTAGTCTGATCACAAACAAATAAGCCTATTTCGAAGACTTTTTTTTTACTGACAATTGAATCAATTAAATTGTGAAGCTATTATTTTGCATACTTCATATTTTCGCTGTTAACTAGTTCAAAGATGAGCGGAATGCAAAAGCTTATGTTTTGTCAACTGTTCTGGCGCAATTTCTCATTTTTTTTCTGATTTGGCCTGTACAAAATAGAAATCGATTAGCCTAAAATGTAATTTTTTTTAGGGCTTTTGAACATCTATTACTCCCTTCGAACTCGATGAATCAAGCAAAAAGACCGTAAAGATATATAATGTTGTAACTCTGATTTTGCTGATTTTTCATGTTATAGAAGCAGCAGACAGACACATATATATGCGCAAACACATAGACATGGATGTGTATCGCGCATTTGGGAATTGCCAATTTTCAACAATGCAGTGAATGGGTGTCACTTTCAGATCAACAGTTCTACAGGCAAATTCTCCTTCCCAGCTTCAATTTCGATGATTTCGTCTATACGATTCATAGAGCACCGGCGATTCGATACACTGATGCGAAGAAGGCTTATGTACCCGATCTTTACAGTACGATTGTCAGCCGATTACCCACATTGCGTGAAAGATTGAGAACTCTCTGAGGAAATTTTTGCTTGAAAATTTTTCTTAAAAATTTGCAATTTGTTGAATGCAAAATGAATGAATTGAAAAATTTTTTTTGTGGAATAATGATTGGTTGAATAATAAAGTGTTTGATAAAATCTGTGAAATTCTGAAAAAAAATTTGTGAAAGGAGTGAACAAGGAGCCATGACATACAAGAATATTTGCCAATGAGACAGTTTAGACGAATGAAGTCACTGAAAACAATTAAAACCATTTAAAATTCCTCAAATTTTAACAATCATACCGAATTTCCATCACAAGACGAAAATCGGAAATGCATAGTTTTTTGTTATCAGATAATATCAGCATCAGCAATCTGGATTGTAGTGCATCGAGGACATTACCGATAGTGT
Organism: Baylisascaris schroederi; assembly: GCA_006503575.1. NCBI lineage: Eukaryota > Metazoa > Nematoda > Chromadorea > Rhabditida > Ascarididae > Baylisascaris > Baylisascaris schroederi. The sequence continues at coordinate 1,125,052 of QEWY01001069.1, forward strand.
GTGACGACAAAATAAATCATTTTTACTGCATATGCATAATGCGTCATTATGGCCTAGCGAAATTTGCATAAAATCCCAATTTCACTTTTGATGATTTAGTAATCAATCTGAGTATATTCAACTCTTTATCATCCACCATAGAAACTTTTTTTCATATTGCAACAAACTTTTGACTTCGTCTATTAATTTATTGATTACACAGCAGATTGTTAATGGATCGATGAAATTATCAGAAATTATCATTAACATTTGTCTTAATTGAATGTAAAGTGCAGTGAGTAATCTATGGGTTCAAAACTGCGATAATGTAGAATATTTATGCAAATGAGTTTGCTTATGGGGAAATAGTAGCTATTTACTTGAACCAATTCCAATTTATGGCACTTGTTACAGTTATTGAAGAAACAAATAGAATCAAGTGTTTTTGATCTGTTCGATAGAACAGTAACAGTAAACGAAAGATATATACTCAACTGCTCGAGAAGTTGCATTATTCAGGTCTCGAATATTACGTCATTGATCAGTTATTGAACATTTAATAATAGGCCATTGCTTGTTCATTGCATGAATATACTGAATTCGTGCTAATACCAGTAAATAAATAAATAACTAAATAATGCTAGGCATCATTCGTCGAAAACGATATTGTGATTAAGCAAAACAACATCTAGACTAATGAGCAACCTCAGAAAAGTTGTGATTAAGCACAGATTTGATGGAATAGAGATAAAATTTATCATTGATTGATTAATTGATTGGTTGACTGAATGGTTGACTGACTTGATGTTTGCTGCTCTACAACACTAGGAAACACAACGATAATTTTGAATTCTAGAAATATGCCTTAAGATATGTCACTTTCTAGATCTTTCAACGCAATGATAAACAATGCTTGTTGAAAAATCGATAATTGATTAGGATGTTTGATGATAAGCATTGTTTAATTAATAATTGATTTAGTAGGCATAAACTGTATCTTGACAGCTATGGCAAATAGTGCTGTAACATATCTCAATACTTGTCAAGAAACTTCAAACTGAGCTTAGACTTGTTAAAAGTCTCAAAAATTTTTCGAAATCTGAGATCGATCATCAAAAATGTTTTCCATAAATTTTCTTAAAGTTTCAACTTTATTTTTGAATGAAATATACTTGATATAAGTGATACAATTTTTTATAGATTGCTGTAGACCTATGTGATTTATAGATTAAATAAAAATTAAACGCGTCACGACGTTCTGTAGATTATTTAGATTGAATCAATATAATCATTGAGAGTAGCGTAGTTTCATTTGAAATCGTTTCAGTCAATCATATCTTTTTTTATAATTATATCTAGTAATAGATTTTAGAGTTAAGACGTTACTCTGTTTGCATTTGTTCTTTATGGTTTATTTCAATGCAGACGAATAATCCGTGTAAAAACTGATGTTGTACTCACTGCTTGAACAGTTTCCAATTGCATTTTTATGAGGTAAACCAGCTTATCAGGATCATATCGATTGTTGAACATAGTCCAGATTCAATCATTTATTTTCTAAGTTCTCAATGAGGAATGTTTATGAAAATTTTTGCGAAAAGAAAACTGATATCTGTTAATAAAAAAAGAAGCAAAATGATATGACCATAATCGGATTGGTGTAAGATAAGAAGGTAAAGTTTCAGAAGCTGAGTAAAAAGTGATCAAAATGTTATAAAAAAGATTGCCACAACTAATAGAAGCATTTGCACAGAAGTCTGTTGGCGTTAAGCTTTCTTCAATACTTCGATGTTTCTATGCAGCTTCTTATTATTGTGCTCTTATCCTTAATGCATTAAACAACTTTTGAATAATCGGTATTTATTGTTGCCTACAATATTTGACGATATTTGCTATGGTTTATGTTGCTCGTGTTGTTTTTTTCTGCTGCTTTTGAGTGATGAGCAAAGCACAGAGTTTAAATTGTTTCTATCGAATTAAATTGAAAATTTTTCAATGATTATGTGTGGTTCTAAATAAACCATTCTTATATTATGGGGTGATTGATATAATCTGAGAAGGTTTATTTTAACTGCAACCATATATAGCTAACAAAATATGATTATTAGATATGCAATCTTTATGTGCTTTTATTTGTTATCGGTTACGATTGTGTATGAAAATTCAAATTCGATGTTCACTTTCCATAATTTCTAGGAAAACATTCTCGGTGATTGCTATGTTGCCCAAATTTTCATTCAATGAAAAATTCTTTAAATCCGATATAAGAAAACCATTTATTCAGCATGGAGATAGCACAAAGAAAATGTAAGCTCGCAGTGATTCGTGTGATGTAACATCTACTTTAGGGTTAAATATAACACAATCATCAGCCATAACGTGTTAACGTCTTTTAATGTTAAACATAATAAAGAGATAACACAAAGCTTGTTATAATGAACTTTTAAAAGCGTTTGTTTTACAATGCATTCTGTAAAGGACTTATTGCAATCGTCTATGATATTGAAAACATGTAAGTAGCAGTTTTGATAGAGCGAAAATGATTATCATGAAGCGAAATTTTTGCAACTTTTTCCTGGTGTTCCATTGAAATTATCGGAACAGAGCTCTTAAAATCATTTTATTTATAGTAGGTAAGAAACGAATTCTTTTCTCAAGATGTTCATAGAAAAATTTTCAACATTTTATACTAATTGAAGTTAACGTAGAAGAAAAATTCAAACACTAAGAAATTCTATTGAAACTGATTCATAAAAGATTATTAACAAAATTTTTGATAGTGGAATTCTTTAAAGAAGCAATTTTTTGTCACTTTAGAGCGAAGATAGAATTGCATTAGAGTCATCTCTCTTGGCTATATCATTTGCTAGAATTGTCATATTCAGATAATAATGGAAATTCCAGAAAAAATAAAGGAGGTCTATGACTCCATATCCACAGCACCCCCTCCCCACCTGACATCTCATCCACCCATCATTCCATTTTTTCTAAAAATTTGGATTTTTTGAGTACTTTCAATATTCTTGCATTTTCCGCCTTCTGTGACTTATTAACCAGCCCAGCTTGTACTTGCAATCACCGCCTTACTTGCAATCACATTTACTCTTTGCTCTTTTGCAATGTTCGCAGTGGAAGTCTTTGCAATGCACATTATTAATTTCGCAGTACCATTGCAATGTTTACTATGATTGCATGTTATACTGCAATTGTAATCGTATTTCTGTTTGTGCGCAACAATGGTATTGCTGTTGAAACAAGCAAACAAAATACGTTAATGCGAATCGGTAGTGCTCTAGATAACTGAACTGAAGCTTCTCTCTGTATTTAAATTTGCCTATAATCTGTAGTTGTAGTATGAATGGTAAGAGCAAGGCTTACTATCTTAGGCGAGTTATAAATGCCATAGTAATGAAAGCGACGAAAGGTTCAACCAGCTTTTACAGCTTTAAAAGCATTCATTCATTAGTTTTTAATGTTGACATATGGGATAACGTTTGGAATCGTGACGTTGTGTGTGGCATCTGGAAGTGATCAGAGAGCAAATTAGAAGCGAAAGAAATATTTATGCATCACGATGATTGGATAGCATTGAGGAATTCAACGATACAATTAGGGACAATTAACTTTACGGTGCCGTTCTTTATGGCGCTTTTAGTTGACCGCAGTCGCCGATTTAACTTCTTCATATAATCCATTATGCCCACTAAATAAGTACACTCACTTTCAGGACCACTCATCACAATTTAAAAATGTTTAATATCGATTGCGCTCAATTATTATTTACCCACTCGCTCTAGCCGAATGAATATCCACTATTTTTTATCGGATGAGATCTGAGAGGCCATTTATAGTATTGATGTGCAGGGTTTAATATGTCACCAACTGAACTGTGAACCAGTTCTCTGGCAAGTAACAAATTAGTACTTACTGAGGCAATCTTCAGAGCGCTGTCGGTAAAATATCAACCTAGAAACCATAATGTCTTAGGTGAGTTATAAATACCATAGTAATGGGAGCCATAAGTGGTTCATCCAGCTTTTACACTTTCGAAAGCATATCACATATATCAAAATAGCTATTTCAATATCTCGAGATGAAAAAACATAGAAATGTTTATAAGCATAAACAGCATGGAAGAGCAAAACGTTCTCAAAGCTACAATTTCATACATAAAAGCAGTAATAGTTTGCAGTTCGAAAAAACTCAGCCGGAGCTTAAGATCTGAAAGAGTGGATGCATTAACGATATTGACGGAAAACTGATTCTGGACTCATATCCACGAAAATGGAAACTATCTGGAGCGTTGTTTGCGTTGCAATATTTTTAGCGCAGCCAGAACTAGTGCCACATCGAATGCTGAAGGGGCAAAGTGAGACATTTCTGTCAGCGAGATACTGGAAAGGCCATGCATAATTTTATGAAAGCAAGTTAAAGTTAAGGCTGGAGCCGAAAATTCTACAAAAAGTTTTTATGCACAAAGCATTCGATATCAGAAACCAAATGGGGAGTGCTTTATTACAAAATGGGTCGCAACAGGAGAAGAAGTCCCTTGGATAGTGCTCAATGCAACTATGCTGTAGAGTGCGAAGAATACGGTTTGCAGTTTTCGACAACTTTCCAACAGCATTGGAACATCGCAACATCCCGTGAAGTTTAGACTCGATTACATTAAGGTCACGAAGATCGTCTATAATAGAAAGAACTTCATATCTTAGTCTAAGAAAAAATTCATGCCGGAAGTTGATATGAGCTACATGATATTTCAATGAGAAACATTTAACTGCCATAATCCCGATCACTTGGCAAATCCAACAAAGTTTTTTTTGCAGAAATGAAAATCGTATGTACGGTATGGTCATTTTGTGGGTCATTCGTAGAACATTTTGTGGGTCATTCGTAGAACACAAGCGATGGAATGACGAAGTTTTATTTCGTACGGTTTTTAACGTATGTCAGCATAGAAGACGTTGTTTATATGGGGTTGCAAGAATGTGAATAGTTTTGGAAGAATGCTGAACATACTTTACTTTTTCATATCTTATTGTAAGTATGAGGAAGCCACTTTTTCCGTCTTCGTGCTTCTCCCTCTTCCCTCCCTCTATTAAAACATCCGTCATATGTTGATTTTCACAGATATGCCTCCAACTTTCGAATTTATCATCCAATTTTCGATTACTGCTTGTCATTGCTTCACACTTGGATATGATTCATGTAATGAGCGTTTCTATTTAGGTGCGCAGATGCTCTATTTACTTCGAACTTTTGAAATCTGCATATTCAAACAGGTGTACAGAAGTGTGATTTCAATTAGATTCCCGAAGCAAGTTTCAGCGCTCTCTATCGTCTTTACGACAGAACTCAGAGTTTAGATTTGCTCTGTTTGGGTATTTGAAGTTGCCGATGTTTGTTCCTATCTATTCACTTACTCACATAGGGCATTACAATCAACCGGTCAAGAATAAATAAATTAATTGCTTTGCCAATCGAAATTGTACGTTTAGTCGAGGCCTTTACAATCGAAAAGACTCCTTCCAGCGACTGCTGATTAAATCACCTTACCAATGAACATTTGCATATATAGTGAAACGCTTACTAGATAACCTTTTCCCTAACTGCTAGTCATTTTTTGCTCGTTCATTCTAGCGCACCATCAGAGTTACGTGCCCTTTCCACTATTTCTGCAATATGTTGGTCTACCACAACAGCAGAAAACGTATCATTCTGGCCATTTTGTTACTCTTTTTTATATCTCTCGATAATTTATTCATCCTAATATTCATTCCAAAGCTAAGAATAATCGTTATCGCTCGATACTGTCGATGATATAGCATGTTGCAAGCAGGCGATTTTCACTGAAGGGGCCGGTGGGCTCTTTGAGGGGAACAAGATCACGACAAAGATATCGAGAAGCGATCTATCTGGGCTTATATCTCGACGCAAAAGTCGAAAGGGAAAAAATCGGGTGCTAGAGCAAGGTAAGTGTAGCTATAAAGCGAAGATGCAGTTTAGAGGCCAATCGAGTGAAATAATTATAGAGCAACCTGCTCAGGGCACTTCATCAAGGAAGGGTTTCACCTGAAAAGATACGACTGTGGAACGACGAACTGTCTCCACCTCCTGTCGGAGTTCCCGAGTGAACCAAATGAGTCTTTGCAAAGCGAGTGAACACCTGTACGCATTTGTGTATTGCATTCGACCAGATAGTTAAAACAAGACGGCATGAAGCAAATTCTGATCCGAAAAGTTTTTGATCTCAAGGAAAATACATTATTGGCCGATATATGAAATTGCTAGCCAACAGATGTGGATCAACGCTACTACTTTGTGATTATTTTTATGACACATTTGCATAAACGCAATGCTTTCAATTTTCTATGTGTTTTATAGTCATACCGGTTACAACGAAGTAGGTTATGGAATATTGCATGATGCTCTCGTTCTTGTCGCATTTACTTCATTAGAGTGGTATAAAGTCATAAGTTGATAGTTTTGTTAATGAAAATTAAATTTACAGCGACGAGGAACGTTTATTTCACTTTTGATACCGTTGCTAGTCATCAGAAGAAAAAGTAAACAACAATATTATTAAATTCTTTAGTAATATAATTTCTGGTACATATCATCTGACGTAAATTCATCCACTTACTTTAAGTTTTTTCGGTGATTTTTTCAACATTAACGATGAAAATAAAATTAATAAAATGTGAATTTCTCGCATAGATTATCGGTGGAAAAAACACACTTAACTGTTCAATTATATCACCTTTCGGTAGTATGTGGTCACTTCTAATTCGTCTACGGTTATGTCTGAGATGACTTTTCACCTAAATTGTAGCTTCATGAACATTTTGCTCGCTCTTGCTGTTCATGCTCACTTACTTTTGCACAATTTTCCACTTTGGGAAATTTAAATGAATAAATAAATAAATAAATGAGCTGCAATTCATATCATTAATGAACTTGAAACGACCAACAATGGATCTGATTCAAATTGAAGCATCCCAGAGGTGCTCAACCCCTAAAGCGTATGCAGAAGTGTTGTGAATTAATTTTCAAGTTGTGACATGAAAGGTGTAAATCAGAGGAGTCGGCGTGCGGCGCTTATTTAAATTCAATTGTGTTTTGCTAATTCAAAAAGTTTCCAATTTCCATTAGGTGTTTCTTTCGTCATTTCCAACATTTGCTATTATTTATCGATATTCGTTGATTCTTTTCTAATTTCAAGAGCTATCATATTCTTTACAAGACAATGCTTTTTCACAATTTTCAGAAATTATATCCCGATCTAGAAACTTATAGATTTGCATTCCTTTCAACTCGTGAAGAAAGGCTTTGAGAGGATTCGAATATGATGAGCAGCTTTTTATATCAATGAAGGGAGAAAGAATTTTTTTATCCACAATAGCTTTGGAAGACTAGCGAATATGTTTTTTCCCACAGGCATCCGTATTTCAATTTGAGGTTATTTTGAAACTTTTCGAAAAAGCTGCAAATTTTTAGGACGTATGCAAAAAATAATTCTATCCTCAAACCGTTGAAAATGTTAGGACCTCTTTTCCAGAAAGCAACCGTTATACTATTGTCACTGAGGTAAATAATCAGCATATTATGAAACCTCAGCGCCAGGTTCGTCGATCGTTTTCTCGATTAGAGTCGACTTCGGTTTGTTCATGTTATTGAATCTGTTGCAGTGAATATTTGATTTCAGCTTAAAAAGGTTTTATGGTTTTTTAAAAGATATTTATAGATAGTTAAGCTACGGTACCTTAGAATAATTTCATCATTATACGTAAAAAAAATTATTTCATAGCATCCTCGAGGCGAAGCGGAAATGAAATCGAAGCAATGAAACGAAAATTTACACATAGAATTTGAGCTCTTTTATTTGAAATTCGAGTCTGTGTGGCTAGAGGTACACTTTGGTGATGTTATATTAAATAACTAAAATTTGTATATTCATGAAACGCTCTATCGAAAATGATTCGAAGCACTGTCTATTCATTAAACATCTGTCGCATCTTTTGCATCAACATCAAATGGTCCATTACAAACATCTGTTAAACGTTTAGTACTAAAGGTTTCCGATGATCTGAAATTTATTTGTTTTTTCGAAGGCGTACGGCATTCAGAAGTGAACATTGAATTGAAATTTCACTGGAAATTCATTATAGTCATGGTTGTATCTTCACCGTTTCTTTACCATAGCTGTCGTGGATTTTAAGTTGAAAGCGCCGGTCAGAGCGATTAAAGGAACTGTTATATATCCAAAGATAATGCATCAATCCCAGTCATTGGGCTTCATATTTGAATATAAAGCCGGAAATTGTTAATATGCAAAAATTTTCCTGTGTTTTTTTATGGCTGTTAATTTGGATCAATATAATGTGACAGTTTGATGGAAAATATCTTCAAAAATTCTATAAAAAGAAAACTCGTAATATATTGCATCACATTACTTGTGGAATTCATAAATTGTTTAACTTTATCAAAATTTTCTTAGATAGGTGCACTGAAATTAACAGCCGGGTGGCACCGAGTCACTCACCTCTAAGTGACGCCATGTGAGCATTTGTTGACTGAGGAACAAAAGCGATACGAGTGGTCAGAAGATGAGATACAAACTTTACACCTTTATGTTTGCTCATCGACGGAGCATTAGTGAATACACATCACAACTGTTTAATTATATGCGCAATATACCGATGAGATATTATGTTTTGCATTTTAAGGCATAATGCTTCTTGATTTGAATTATATATGCATGTGAAATGGCTACGGAAGAATTTCAATTCTGAGAGAGATGAATCTACTAGCATGAGATAAACCACAAATTTTCGTCGTAGTTTTGAAAATCTTCGAATTTTGCATATGTTATGAACTCCACTTCTTGAAGGTTTCCGCCTTTCTCTACCACTTACCCAACTCCTCTCCCCATGTAGAATACCTGTGCTAGAAATTTATATCAAAAAAGGTAGCCTATTTGGTGTAAAGCAACTGCAATTTTCTTTAGAACATTTCATTTTCAATAAACCATCGCATTGTATGATGCTACTTTATTTATTTTTTCGGTCATTTTTTCCGAAATATTAAAACTTTTTTACGCGAGCAAGTAAAATTGCAAAATTTTTCTGATCTTATTGAGTGCAAAGTTGGACAGTTATTTTAACAAGGAATAAGAGTGCAAACGTTTTATGTTACGTAACCGGCCTAACTTGAAGATCTCTCGTGCAGATATGAGAAGAGAAAGCAACGCTCAAGAATGGCAAAAAGAAACGTTTTCGTTTTGCCAAAGATTTGCGAAGCTTTTCATAGGATTATTGTTTCAATTTTCTCAATAACGCGTTTCTATGAGTTTAATTTTATTCAAAAGCGACGATATTAAAGGATCCTGATTGAAATCATTAGTTATTTTCATGTAAAGCGAATAGCTGTTCTTTGTTTCAGAACCAACGTTGGTATTGGTGGATTAGTTGTATTGCATAATGCTGCAATTGATAAACCCTTTTCAATCGTTTGTTTTCTACTTCCTCGTTAAGAGCGATGAGCGATCCAAAAATCAGCAAAATTATTTGTATAAACGGAATGTTTTTCAATTAGGTATTAAGAGTAGGGTACATTCAAGACTAAAAGTGAAAATGGTGGACTTATCGAGGATGACATCAAGCAATTAGGTAAATAGGTTTTTTTGTTGTGCGTTGATAAATTTTTATCAGTTGAAAAGTTGAGCTTTTTCGCATCGTTTTTTGCATGAGATTTTCGACATTACACTGACAAGCAAAAAGCGAGAAGGTGCAAAGTAGCGCAAAAGACCTAAGCAAGAAATTTGCAAATTTGATTGAAGTGATAATGACTTAAAATTGAAATATGGTCACTTAAAAATACTATTAAATTCGCAATTCAACGTATGAAACAACGAACCTGGCGGTAACTTTGCATTATTCTCATGCGAAATGTATCGCTGTGTTGATTAAAATGAACCATGAAATTAATCTCGCCCACTGTTTTTACTGCTGAAGAACTTTTGCGAAATCGGATGCGACGAAAATTTTGTACGTGAAATGATCGTTGTATTCGCAATGAAAATTGTTTTTATGATTTTTTTTTTTGTTGCACCAAAATAACATTCACTGCTTCTGTTGAGATATCGTTGTACAAATTTTTGCTTCAGATTTTCTCTAAGACGTGTTGATACATGTTCCATTCATTTCCAAATGACGCATGATAAAAATTTCGCTAGAAAAGACGAAATTTTGTCATCAAATGTTTATTTATATGCAACGATCTCAGATATAGTAAGAATAGAATGGCTTAGGTAAGGCCATCAGGTAACGTTGATTTCTATGATGCGCATTTGCCGCCACATTCGCAACACTTCTCTAATCACAGTTGTAGCACATTGTGAAATTTCGTCGAGTTTCTATCACAAGTGATAATACGGTGAGCTGATATTAACCAGTCAATGGTGCGTTGATGAAATTGATTCGATCAGAAGAAAGCATGCAGCAGATGGCATGATTTCATCGTTGCTGTTTGCATTCTTCTCATATGATTTGAAAGCGTTGAAATAGGAAGGCAAGACAGTATGATGTACGTTTATATTCATCTCAATACGTGCAGCTCTTACGTTCATCTCACCTCAATAAAATCCACTGCTTAAACCGAATGATAATTAAAAGCGACATGCGTATAAGCAAACGAAATCTTCACCGACTTCAGTTAAAATTCTATCAGCCCAAAAGTGCAAAAGTGCAAAAGTGCAAAATTTAGCAGTAAACATCATTCAACTAACTTTTATCAGGAAATAATTGTGATCACTGACATCTTGAAAGTCGAAACCTTAGATAAACTCAGAAATTCGGGGCAATCCATGAATAAAAATAAGATTTTTTACAAATATTTTGAAAACACCGCAAATTGCTACTCCAGAATGCACCACAATCTGAGAAAGCTATACGAACATCTGAAGTCGGAGATTGCTTACATTCTCGCTGAATGTTTCATTGCGTCAATGTCTAAAGCAGCAGCAAAGAAAAATCTTAAGTTGACGCAAGAGGTCATCAATAATGTTGTCCGCTTAATCAACAACCAACTACTCACGTAAATACAGTTTTGCTTAGTTAACCTGTAAGCGTATTATATAAAGTGATGGAAAAAAATTCATTAAGGATGTGTATGGCATAGGAATAAGCAAATCATTGCAACAACGCAATGCAGTTATGTGAAGTGCAGACGAGCTGTCACGAAGGAACTCGAAAGAACTAAGTGACACATGAACGAAACGTCCGACACTCATAACAGGCAGAAGACATTTAAGCATCGTAGAGTTCCTTCTTTGGACAGCTCCTCATGAATGGCATGTGGATATATTAGTGACTCCCTAGCTGGCAATTGTGTTTAATGAGTTGCCAGCTGTTGTGTCATTCATCTATCTTTGAGTTGTATGAAGCGCACAAAACAAATGCAAACGCTGTATTTATGCAATGACATTGTCTAGAATTCTTCAAGTGATAGTTCACTTACACTCAGAATCCGCAAATACCACCTTAGTTATTTCACTTCGTCTACAGGCTACTGACTTATTGGAATTAAGCTGCCTTGCTAACTTTATGCACTCACATTAACTATCGCATCCATGTTTACTATAGGGCATTTGATTAAGTTCACCTTTTTCAGTAAAGAATGCGGCCATAGTGCGCGTACTGTGCAAATTGCATGAGGCAGTATCTAGTAAAGATCAAAAGTTTTTATCTGTGGTACCACTCAAGTGTGAAACAATTATAATGAAAGGCAGTGCAAGGAAATTTGGTATAAATGTGTAAATGGAGATGGCTCTTAATATGCCGATTCTTTAATCGCTATACATATATGGAGATCAGGAAGCGGAACACCCAACGAGCTACTTGATCACAGATTACACAGGCGAATTGTTGTTCAGGTGATAGTTCACTTAACTTTATTTGCAAGTAGTTATAAAAAGTGAGGAGGGAGAGAGTTCAAATAAGCGAACACATTACTACCACAGTACACCAATGAAAAATACTTGAATTACCAAGCAGACCAACTGCGGTATTTCTACAGATACTCTCAATAAGTATTGGTCAATTTAGCGCACATAATTTCGGAACGTCTGAGTGTCGGATAAATTGTAGGAAATGGCATTATCGCAAAGACAAGCTGCGATACACGTGTACATTTGAAGCGACAGAATGCTCCGCCTTCGACATCGCTCATCCCCACTCCGGTCATTTTTCACTGTCCGCCTTGCGCTTTGAGGTGAGTTGAAGTTCGGTGAACAAATTGTTCGGCAATTTGTTCGTCGTCGCGATATACCATTGATTTGCATTGTGTGTTGTCTGTTGCTTGTTTCGAGCGCTTCAGGAAGCAAATCCACAACTGTTCAAATTATCTGTTTATTATATATATATATATATATATATATATATAAGTGCATAGTGTCATTCCCATTTACAAATTTCACATGAAGCATTAATAATCTCTGTACTAGATGGATCAAGCCAAATTGTTCCGTCTGCTCGTCTGCAAATTTTTCGCCGTGGAATCGATTGGCATTCAGAGGGACATGTGGCAGCCGGTGGTATGTGGGATACGAAAACCATCACATATTTATATTATATAGTTAGTAACAACATCACTGAGGGGTAATTGCAATTTAAAGTATTGTTAAAAGTAAGGAGAAGTAACACATACGATGGGGCTAACAAATTCGGTGCCTTCTTCGGCGTGGTGGCAATTTTTTTATTGCTTCAATTGTATTCCGGCTTCAGCAAATGAAGTCATCTATAGCATTCGTCTACTCTTGGGTATTTTCTTTGCGAAGTTCCTTATTCGGAAATCTATGCAACCATATCTTCCATAGGTTTTGCTATAAAGCAACTTAAGTTCCCGTTCTGTTATCTTTCATCTGTTTTTATTAAGTCGCTTTTCTTTTCGTTGCAAAAATCGTCCAGTTTCTTGCATATTTGGATTCATGAATTTTATAGACTTTTCTTTTCATTGTAGTATTAAGACGCGAGCAACTATATATGACTGTTGCAAAACTTAAAAACCCTCCAGAAATGCGATTTTCGAATATGGATTGTTTAGTATACACAATTTCTCAAGGTGTTCTGCTACTGCCGTTTGCGTCAGGTATTAAATTTCTGCGCTGAGGCATGCTATCTGGAAATTGTTATCTCGAGAAGCTCGTTCTTCTGGTTAGAAAACATAGTGAATGCTATTATGAAAGCTTCCTTTTGCAAAGAAAAAAAACCTCAGAGTGTTGTTGTTTCATCGATGAGAAGAGATTAGTTCGCCATTCTCACGTGCTCACTTACTTTGGACATCATATGATTAGCAAAATAAAACATCGGTTCTCTCTAACAGTCAACCCTACTCTTCGGAGAAAGAAGTTTCTAAAATACATCACCAAATCACTACGAGGAGATTCTTTCCATTGCACCAAGAAGGCAGACTATAGGGACTTTTGATGCATATGCCTGTCTGTGATCGTCGCCGCATGCGTTCATGGCCACTCAAGACAAATTACAGTGCTGTGGAACTGACCTATACTGAAGAACTGCCTTTCCTCATGTAAAATTTCTTTGACAAGCCTAGCATCTTCAGTGGTTCAAAGCATTGTAAGAAGAAAACATTCTTTATTTCTTTGTGACACCGTATACATAGATGAGTTTTTTTTTTCAGAATTTTCTTACCTAACATCTGAGGTGTTCTTGACTATATGGGTAATTCTGTAATTTGGTTTATGTCATAGCATAAACAGCGAGCTTTGATGCTTCATGACCTACTAGAAATGGTGAATAGAATTGTTGGAATATCTGCAATAGAAAGGCATTGGATATATTTTTATATAGAAATAAATAGGAGGTTTTTGACGGATTCACAAGATATTCAAGAAGCTCATAGTCTTTATGGAAAAAGAATCATTTAAGCATTTGAATACTTCCGTCCGGTATTACTTCTGCTGTTCGTCTTATATTAGATCATCCTGATTGTTTATTACTCTTTGAAGTTATATGACATCGTTAATACCATCGCATTCAATGATGAAAGCATTTTGCAGTATATTCAAAGATTGCAATTGCATAATTCGATAACTTCGATAGGTATCTATGGCTATTGCAAGCCTATTGCTATTGCAAATATGCTGATTGTTTTTTCTTTCATATGGTTTTAAAAAATCTTCTCTATTTCATTTATGCATAAATCTTTTTAGCAAAATACGGCTAATGGAATTCATCAACATGTGTAGGGAGTTTTTAAAAATTCAGAGTTTCAAAAGTGTTCTGTTGTCTCATGATAGTTGTACCGATGGACCTCCCGATCTTATCCATCCTCTGGTACAACGTGTGAAGAAAATTACTTACAAATGTTGATACAGTATTCTCAGAGGTAACTATTGATCAGGTTTGAGCACATAATTTAAAGAGCGATTGAAATAAAACTCAAAAACTGCTTTTCGAAGAACTCTAAGAAATTACAACCTTTGTGGCTGCCTAATTTGTTGATGAAAAGTTACAGGAATGTTTATGCAGCAATCAATACGCTGTAGCTTCTGTTGAAATTTTTAAAGCAAAATTAAGAAGCTAACTTCATTTCACTGAATTTGCCACATCAGAGTTTCACTTTATTTTCCGAATTGACAACTCGGAGGATTATTTCAGATTCTCGAATTTGATACGTACTAAGATCAGAGTGGACTCCTTGAAAATATTACGTGCCGTTTCTCATCTCGCCAACGTGAGATTAAGATTCTCATTTGAATTCATTTCTGCTGCAAGAAAACTTTCAAAAAAACCATCGAATGAATGAGGAGGACGAAAAGAAGACTATATTGGAACTTACAGATCACTTTAAAAATTTCTTCCGAATGGGAAGAAGTAGCGCAACTTAGAGCATCTCCTCAATAGTTTATTGTTCGAATTTTTTAAAGAAAAGCCTCAAGCAAATAGTGATTAGAGAGTTTCAATCTTAATGGATACTCATGGGGTCTTTATTTTTTCCATTCCAAATGATTGTTTTTCTTCATTTTTTAGTCCCTCATATGTTCTTAGTGCCGTCATAAATCAACAAGTATCGGCTGTCCTCTCGCCCTCTATCGTTTTGTTCTTTTCGATGTGGCGTAATGCCATATCACTTAGTCTAATATTTTCGTTAAATTCTCTGTATATTTAAAAGGGTAATAAAAGTGTATTTATGAATATAGGCAAGTTTAGATCGTATGGTGTACAACTGTAAGATGTTAGTAAGTGTGAATGACCTAGAAGTACAAAATCATCTTCAAGTATGGAATTCACCCTCGCTATAGGTTCAGATCATTGTGTTAACAAGCATAGATTACCCAAAACTATAAGCTCTTCAACACATGTTGCTGAATTTAGTGAGCAATTTTGATTACAGCAAGTTATAAACATAATTAAATTTTCCCACTTTGAGAGGGATAAACATCTAATTTCCTCTGCATTTTCTCTTCACCACTGTATTTCGTTTCATTTTCAAACACTTTCCTTATATTCTAATGCCTACGTTTTTCTGCTCTCTTAAATTTCTCCATGTATTAATTGCGAAAAATTTTTGATCCATTCGTTAAATTGCTCTGATTCACCCTGAATATCCTAAAGGTTAATCACACTATATGATATAAATTGCTGAAATGAACGCCAATTGCATTAGTACCTTATCTGTATCTTGCAATTTGTATGAGAGAGCAATTTTTCAAACAGTTTTTTAGCAATTTAGAAGTGGCAACATATTTAACACAACTGAGCGGCTGTTGAACGACAGTGGTCAAACATTGTGGACTTGCAACATTTGAAACTTTCATCGTAGAATTCGGATTTACTCGACCTGAATTTGTGAATTGTAACCTTATCGCAATATAGAATGATGTTAGCAGGTCATAACTTTGATAAGTATCCCCATCGCCTCTCATATATCGCGCTTTGTAAATACAGCACTATTACACTCCAATCCTTTCGTTGAGTTTCAAAAACTTCAATCTTTCGAATATTCCATAATCCATAATGTTCGGTCCTGAGGGATTGGTAAACGAAGAATAAATGTCCCATAGAGCGGACGATCGATTATGCTATAACTTAAATCCATAAAAATAGTTGCCATTAAACGCCCATTGTAACTGGTCTCATTCATATAATCTACAGGAAATATTTCTATAAGTCTTCTGTAGAGGTGTTTCTTCAATTCAGTGATGTTGGATTATCATTTAAATCTCTTTGCATTGGCAAATTATGCCAAATCATTGATCGCTCATTGCTAGTGAAATATTGCAATACATATATTTAGCAAATAAAATGAACACTTTCCTGATGTAAAATGATGCATGACGCCGGAGTCACTCATCATTAATTATGATCCGGAAATTCTCTTTCCTCATAGTTTTCCTGAAGTGCTTTTGGATGTCTCATATGAGCATCATCAGTGAATGCCTTATATTTTCAAACTCTATTGGCAATATTTTCAAAAGCATTGCCCAGAGTGAAGTTCTCTTCATTGAATTAAAGAGAAACGAAAATAAAAGATTCAACGTTGGCCATCAGATATTTGATGTGATAGGAATATAAATTTGGCATATAAAAGAAGTGAAGAGTTGTTTCATAGAGAACATTGAAAAAAACTGTACCGGGAACTTTTGCAGATCGTATTGAAAAAGTCAGTTGAGGGAGAGAGGAAAGACAGGAAGAAGAACTTCATTAGCTGAATTTCGAAAAAACGTCTTTCGAACTCTAAAATTTCCTTCTTTTGCAAAACTTTTTTTGCCATTCAAGTATATAGAGCATAACATTTATTCAAACTGCCTAAGAAACTCATTAGGGTGTTCAACGTTTTTGCTACTCGTCGATGCTAAATCAATGATCGTTTTTAATCCTCGATTTCCAGAATTATATTTATTAGTGAGGTATAGGTTCAATCGAATACACGTTTATCGAAATTCTGGCTAATTGCTTAGTGGTGTGATGGGTGTATTTCTTTAAGGAGGACAAATGTTGGTGGCTGTTTGAGAAAGTGGGCAACCGATGTGGTACTTTGTGATGCGCCGCTGGTCACTAAAACTAAGGGCCAGTCAATCGGCTGCCATTACCACGATGATCTTAGTGGTTTGCCGAAAGTGCTGGGAATGGCGAATGTGCATTCATTATGATATGGGTGGAGCGATAAAAAACACTGAAACGTCTGCAGTTGGTGATAAATGGTGGGCGGTGTGCCACGAAGAATGGCTGCGTAGGACGAGGGGTTTGTTCAACGGCTAGAACAGAGCCACAAAGGCCAACCCGATGCCCAATCGGCTCTCAGCAAGAGTTCGCTGATCTCGGCATTTTCACGTTGTGTTCTTGGTTCCTTTATGCTTTTCCTCCATCGCCATTTCCTTTGTTTCAATTGTCAGTGAAAAAATAACATTCTATCTTAAAAGGAATTTTATATGCTTATGTGTGATGTGGGTGGAACGATGAAAGATAATCTTTTTGAGAAGACATTGGCTTTGTTCCTCTCAAGCCTTCGTCGTAAATTACTAGAGAAATAGATGAAGATACAGGCAGGATAGAGGAGTAAGTGGCTAGTTTTCTAGAATTCCTGAATACTATATAGAAAGAAGAGGGGAGCTAGTGGTTAGGAAAGGAACAAGACAAAAGTAAGTAGAGGTGTGTTCATTCCTCGCCTCTTTGAATTTTCTGTGTTTTCGTCGTTGATTAAAAACCAACTGTTCGATTACCGATTTGTGATGGCAAAACGCTGTGAAGCGTCAGAATGTTTCAATACCTTCAACTTTAGTCAAAAAGCTTCAATTATCCGACGAGCAAGGCGCAACCTCTAGAAAACTATGTCTCACACTACCCTTTATCGTCAATCCATCGGAAACTTTCAAGCAAAATGGGTAGTAAAGGCAACCATCTCTAACCACCTCAGAGATTAGGCTGGCCAGACGTTATAGGGACCAGTTGCCGCGGTAGCTTCGGGCAAGACCTCCGAGAGTTGCACCTAAGACGTGACTAAGGACACCCGTCGTTCATGGATGTCGGGCTTGATAAATAGACATCGAAGAGTTTAAATTCTTGATTAAAAGTTAGGAGAGCGACCATTTCGTGACGTTCAATGGTTAGAAACAGGTGACCCAAAAGTAAAGAGCGCCGATCAGAGATCTTGCTTCTGTTAGATTGTTCATATGGGCAGAATGTTAAGCATTTACGAAAGTGATTATATCGAAATCACCGTGAGAAATTTAGTGATAAGAGAGATTGTGAAAAACAATTTGAAAACAGCGCAATTTAGGGAAGGAATAAACAAATGCAGATAAAATAAATAAATGCAGCTAATAAAATAGAAAAACTGCGAGTTCGGAATTGAAGCAATCAGTTTTGTAAGAGGTGATTTTTTGCACGAAATCGAGAACCTTCAGTGAGTGAGTTGGGGAGGGTGAGAGGATTGGCGATGGAAAGGGAGGAATGAGAAAGTGAAGAAGGTTGGGTGAGACGGCGAGAAGTATTTTTGTACGATTTACAGGAGAGGATTAAATATATGTACATTTTTGCAGATCATGTTTTATGAACTTGAGCGTCGGAAGAAATCGATCGATGATTTTAGTAATTTTTGCGTCGATGTAACGCAGTGATTGCTAGTTGAAATGGTTGAGATTAGTGTAGAGAGCCGAAGGTCGGAGTTTTGAGGTGCACTAAAAAAAAATTTTCACTCATCAATTAACATATGTTTCAACACATTTATCATTATCATAAATAGTGCACTTCAAGCAGCGTAGAGTTGATTCGTTTTTTGTTGAGATAAAGCTGAGAGGGATCGAATCAATTAAATGAAGCCCACAAGTGTTCTCGACTCTTCTTCAATTTTTTGTTTTTTTGTGCACTTCTAGAACTTGGCGTTCTCTATTGTTCTATGCTCATCTGTGCTGATATCATTCCCCACACATGATTGTTTTGTGATTACGAAATGCATCAACAGTGAACTATATATTGCTGTGATATTATAAAGAGTGCTGCAAACCTTAGTTTTAAATCCTTTCGCTTCCATCCATAACTCCACTGCATCCTTCTTGAGAAACTTATTTTGTTCACGAACATCGAAGGGTTTATCAGTTGTGTTCGATATTCTCATTGCTGTGCTCTGCATTTTCAATATTTGAATTCAGCTCATTCCTATATTGGCGCATATTTTCACAAATTGTTGGTAAATAGCACAGCGGTCAACGAAAGCATATTATAGTCAGTGATACATTTGCAGATTTCCAATCGATTGCTGCAATCAAGAAAGAAGTGTGGATTGAGGGATGCATCCGTCTGCCCTTGGGGCCCTCTTACAGGCCTTGGTAGTGGGCCTATTATGGGCCTCATCACCAGAAAGGGCTCCACCCGGTACCTCATCGCTGACGTTTGTTTTTGACACGACTGGTTCAATGAACGACGATTTAATACAGGTGCAGGATGGAGCAAGGAAGATTCTCGACACTGTTCTAACACAACGCGAGAAGCTTATTTACAATTATGTCTACGTACCCTTTCATGACCCACGTAAGTCCGCTTTATGTGGTGTATTTCCGATGTGAGCACCTTCTTAATTATATGCTTGAATATATTAGAAGCTTGTTGGCAAAAATTACTGTTTGGTGTGAGCGCTTATCTTTTGCGAATTTTGGCAACCGATTATTATTGCAGCATCATATCTATATGCTTGTATCTGTGCGTGTATACGTGTATGTATATGTCTGTCTGCCCACCTATGCAATCACTTCAACTGTCGAACTATAGGAGCTGCCACTTTGAAGTTTGGTGGGTATAATATGCCCGGAAGGGTAGTTACATATTTCTAATTTATTTCGATAAGTCAGCTTCTTCTTTTAGAGCTATTGCATTTCCATTCTCTTAGACAGCTAGTAAAATGTTATGCAAGATATTTGAAAGGCGTTAGTTTTTTCAATGAAAACACGATATTAGGCACTTTCATCATTGTTTGTGAAAATTTTAGCAGTTGCAATGCCTAAAAAGTGACAGCAATGCATATGATGGTAGCGATGTATTTCCGGATGGTTGAGCATTATCCATGCTCTTTGTCTTCGTCTGAGCTGCTTCATATTTGGTCGTAATTGATTGAACATTGCTTCTCATGCAATCGCTCAACATGCTCAGTGTTATACACTGATTTTTTTTTTCTATCAAAACCAATATTTGTATGCAAATCGTCTTGTTGACTTTTAACGTATTACTGCGAGGTTTGTTCGGCGTTTAGAAATCGAATGCACATTTCAATTTAACCAACTTTTGAATGGGCGTCTTATCTTTTTTTAACAGAGAATATACCAATTTACAGCAGGGGATTCATCGTAGATAAAAATTCAACAATAAAAGTAATAAGACAGCAACACCTATACGAAATGGAAATCAAAAATTAAAGACGCTAAGAATATTAAGGAGAAACTGTAGTGCAAGGATTGAACTTACTCAAAAGCATCTACTGATGTTAAAAAATAAAAAAGGCATTATGGTGAATTAAGGATATGCCATCAAGNGTTAGAGATACGAAGATTTTGCGTTATATTGTGTGCATTTTGCTGACCTCATTTATGATTTCATCGTTTGCTATTGTGGCTACTGCGAGCTTTTGCTTCATAGAGTCACGATGCTGAAATATGATACGTGAAAGTTTACACTAAATTGTACGCTAAAGGAGCAAATTTTCTTAGTAAATGTACATTCCGTAATGGATAGGATATGCTAAATTTGAAATGAAAATCACAACTACTTATATCTTTACTCGTCGATTGTTTCAGCTTTCTATCAAAAAATAACCAAAAGTTCTCAATAGTCTTTGTCAATATTGTCTATTTTCGTCTTTTCTTCACTCGTCTTCAGGAAACGAAATTTCAAACCTGCTTATTTATTTACGCATTTATTTATTCACTTTGTGGCTGAATTCCTCAGCACTTCATGAAATCCTCATTGATAAGAGTTGAAAATATCAGGAGAAAGTGTGTTTTGATCATGAGATTCCTTAATAAGGTTCGATACGGCACATCTCTTCTCTTTACTCTTATCTTCCTCTTTCGTGCTCAGTATGTCGAAAATGATTATAGGCTGTTTGCCAATTTGAAATCATAATATTTCTGCTATTCCTTTCCACTGCAAATGCAATATGAGTAATTATGAGTGCAATATGAAATGTGCATCCGAATTGCAAAATTGCAACTCATTGCAAATTATGCAACTCATTGCAAAATTTATGTGAAAATTTTGAAACCGATTGATATTTGTACGAATCGACTGGAAATGAATTTTGAAAGTAGCCATTTAGTTCACATCTAGACAGTATATCTAAACTTCTCCACAGAAGCTAGACAATTTATGGCTTCGATTCTGCTTTGCAAGCATCTACTACATTCGTTGAGGGCAGTTTCAGGTGGAATAAAATTTAAAAGAGACCGAAAATAGAGCGCGTGGGAAGTTAGCTCGAATTCTCTTACATTCACCTATAGGGTGAAATATTGCTTGAAGCCTACAATATGAAAAATGTGTCGAAAATGTTTTTTATATTTTTTATGTTTTTCTTCATATTTTCACTTTAATTTTGCTTATTTTTCATTTCTTTAGCTCACCTTTTATAAAAGTTTCCAACTCACAAAAAAAGAAATATTTTTATTAGCTCATATTATGGTCCATCTAATTCGCCAAACTGTAAAAAGAGAGTCTGTGGAGAATTTGAGGCTAGTTGGGCGTTGTATAAATAGGTTTAAAATAATGTTTCTTTGATTTTTATCATTTTTTCATCGTGTATATATGTAAATTTTCCTCTTTATTCTATAAAACATGAATGATAACGACGAAAACATCGATGACAATATTCGTCGACATGCACTTCACTTTGATTTATGCTTTTGGGAATTCATTCAGCGCGCGCTTTCTTTTTTGCCGTTCGCCTTTATTCAGTTACTTTGCAAGTGCACAACACTGATATTGCACTGTATGCAATTTCGCGCGCAGAAATAAACAATAAAACTTAAAACATTGTTTGCGGCCTATGAGGGAGGAAAGGGAAAAGAATGAGGAAGTGAAGGAAGAGGAGTAGGTGGTTGAGAGGAGAAAGGAAGTCCCTAAAGGATAACAGCAGAGCTGAGAGCAATCGATTGTATGTGACTAAATTGCCCTTGTTTTTGTATGCGGAGATTAGGAAAGTAACTCTTTGAAGCATTTATAAATTAGTAGAAAATCACGCTTTTATGAAACGCGTCTTTGCACCTCCGCTCCCCGAATCAACCGGTTTCATAAATTTCAACAACTAATAAAGTGTACATGGCAATGGGCTCAAATTTTTTCCCTACAAATCTTTTCGCATAAATCTTCAAAACAGTTCGGTTTTTTTTCCGCTCAC
>QEWY01001069.1:1147441-1176479 GCA_006503575.1 Baylisascaris schroederi
CTTACCATGTAAAATAATTGGACTATTTGCTTTATTCTACTCCAAGTAGTTGTTATTTATATGGTTTTTATTCTCTGAAACAGAATGCTTCTCTCCATTCAAGCATACGAGTTCATCGTTGCCTCCAGCTATCATTTTTGCATTCTTCACACAAAAAAACGACCATGATGGATTTGTTTTGTGTAAGAAGCGCTAAGTTTCAGCTTGAGCATTAAAAAAGTAAGTTTGGAAGTGATGTGAAGAGATATTTATTCATACTGAGTGCTTTATTGATTAAATTAACGTAAATAAGTATAACTCTGCAATTCGTAGATAATATCACTCCAAGCACGTTTTATATCGAAATCCTTTTTATGATCTGCGCTAGAGTTCCTATTAATTTTTCGACCACGTTAGTTTCGAAGGCGATTCCTTCAAATTTGTGAAAATGAAGCACACTATAGGTGCCTCCTGTCTGTGCGTATATTTTCATGCCAGCATGTGATCGTGTCTATCTTCTGACCAGTTGTTCCGATTCGGCAACCATTGCAGTAAGAGTAATAAAATGTGGTAGGTATTACATGCGCTATAAGATGGCATGACATATCGCATTTCACGCTGATCAGCGCTTATAGCCAAATTGCATAGAGTACCACATTCGCTGATCCGCCTGCTCATAATGCGTTTGTATTCTGTCGCATCTAATTTGCCTACTGATAAGACATCTTCCGTATTGTCGGATTGCATTTTACTATTATTTGGATCGAAGAAGGGAATCTTTTGTCAATTTGCACTGGCGGTCGGATTTATTTAATATATGAATATTCTATTATCTATGGGTTATTATTGTTGGTAGTGTAGGAGAGCGTTTGATGTGATAAGCAAAATCACAGAAGTATATAATGTGCTGACTTCCTTTGCATGATTGCTTTTGAGTTTTAAAGGGCAACTTTTTATGTGTTCTTTTGAATTCAGATTTGTGTAGCGCATCACGGCGACATCGATTCGCATGTTTTAGTCGGTAGAAGAGTTTTAGTGTATGCCGCTCAGTTATCTTTTATTGTTGCCTTCGAATTGACTCATAGCTTCAAAAGCACTTTTGTTTACTTAAACATATAATTAAACACTTAAACACGCTCGTTCCTGAAAATGCGTATATAATTTCCAGCCGACAGTTTAACTTAAAGAGGTTAGCCGACAAAGACAGATGTTTTCCTGAAGTTTTCTATGAACAAGCGGTTCAGTGAAGAATACAAATGTAGTGCTCTAGACATCCTTTTTTTACCAGTAAATTTCCGAAAGTTGTCTGATAAGAAAGACTGCACGAGGGCATACTGCGCAGTTCAGCTGGCGCGTTTCTACGCTTATTACCACCCGAGTGTTTGTGAAAATGTGATCCGACCGCCTGCAATAACTACTGCAGAAGTTCGCAGAAACTTAAACTTTAATGTAGGAGTCTTATACAAAATAAATCATTTTCATTAGATTTCGTAGCTCTAGCTTCAGTTGTTGCCTAAGTTGGAACTAAATGACAGGCAAAACATAGGTATGTAGAAATAAGCGTACATCGGTTTGTCAATAATTTCTTATGCAAATAAAAGTTTAAAGAATCATGTAAATAGAAAAGCCGATTTGTAAATCCCCTAAAAGTGAAGGAGTTCCCCATTATTCCCTATTTGTCTTGCAACTGTGAAAAAGATTTGCCACAGAGATCTTTGCACAAAAGAAGTAATTAGTATACGCCAGGTACGGGTGGAGATAGCTCAATCATACTTTTGGTGCAAACGTATAGTTAGTTATTCATATTTCAAAAGTGCCTATCCCATTCGTGGAGATAGAACAAAAATTCAAAATTTCTACCGTCCATGTGTGGCGCTTTAATGCACGTAATAGTCGGCAAAAATACTTGATGCATTTTGCGTGAAGTGATCGTAACGTTAATGAGCGTAGTGGTGAATTGTAAGTTGGGCGGTGGTCAGTTATGCTGTCATCAGCCGGCTGTTCGGATGAATGGTCATTTGAGATGGACGCATATCGGAAAGGTTTTCAACCTCAGCCGTTTAATATTCTTCTTACAATGATTGCATATTTCGTATCGATGTCTTTTTCAAAATATTGCGCTAAATCCTCTCATCAACGATGCGTTAGAGAATGAAGCATTAGCTTATCAATGCCAAATTGCTCTTGTTTAAATTTCTTTATCGAACAGCTAGTTTTAGAGAAAAAAAAGTTTCAAGTCTTACGATTCAGTAATGAAATGTGTTGCAGACATTTTTATTTCACTGGCTCCCCGTATGTCACTAAATTTTTTGAGACATTTTAGGATGCTTAATCCACATTTCCAAAAAGAAATATCATCCACCAAAACGAGATTATTTTGTGATCTGTTTGTCGCAAATCTTACCTGATTGTCGCATAAATCGCAAAAAATTCACGTCAAATATTTATTTGAATGGTATTGACAGGTTCAAGTCTTAATCAGAATTTCGTAGTGAGAAAAGTGCTGAAAAATTATCTAAGAATTCGAAAATCTCCAAAAAAGTTGTTGAAAAATGAAATCATTTTCGATGGCATTTTGGGTAAGATTTGCTGTATTTGTAGAAAAAAAACTGAATTGAGCTTTCATTGAATTGATTCATCTAGTAGAATCAAAGCGGTCACGAATCATTTATTTCTAACATTCGTCCGTTGCATTTGATCTCATGCGCAATAAAGCACGTAAAGTGATTTTGCATTCGTTCACATAGAAACCGATTCAAATTGAAATTCGTGGACGCCATTTTAGATTCGGTTTCTTGGTGCACATACCGCACATTTTGCATACATTAGCATTGCTTCAAAATTTGTAACGCATCGAAAAATAATTAGGCAGTATGGCGGGAAACAGAGAATAGGGGGATCGGAGGGGAGGGAGGAGCGAACAAGGAATGGGGGAGGTTAGCGTGAGCTAAAATGCTGAAAAATTCAAAAAGTTTTCCAAATAGCCTTTCAAAAAATTCTTTATTTTCTAAATTTTTCATCTCATATTTTTAGCTTTCGAAGTTCCGAAGTTGAAATATTATAGTAATGTTCGGACTAGACTGCCTATCTGTCGGAATGAATACAATAAAGGAAAATATGATGTGATATATTATGGGATTGCATATTCCATCTTATTTATTGCTGTAGTCTTTGATTGCCTCAGTGTGCCCATTTGGATTTCCTTTCTTTGCTTTCGTCCAGAACAATTCATTGTCCAGTAAAATGAGGAACAAATTTCATTGCGTAGTTTTAAAACTTTGGATTAAACTTTAATCAACTGATTACATAAGAAAAACAAAAATTGAGATAAAGAACTTTACGAGTTAAAATTTTTATTGTCGTTTTGACAGCTTAAATATGAACCGTTTGATGTGAGCAGTGGAAATGTTTGAAACTTGAGAAGACAAAATAAATTGAGCTTATGTCTAACATCAATATGTACTACAAATGAGTAATGTTATAAATAGGGGCAATAAATATACTTCAGGAACAATCCAAATAACATTAGGCTTTAAATTATTGCACAATACGTAAAAATATTTCAATTGCAACGTGTCTCTAGTATATCGAGCGTTCGTCATCGAAATATCTTGTTGCCTCGAATAGAATCCCGAGCTGTTTTTTTTTTCGTGCAGCCAAATTGAATGAGGAGTCAAAAAACTGTTTTTTTATGAGGGCAGTGAAGCGTATATGACATTCAGCTGTAATTTACATCGATACGTCGAAGAATATAAGGAAAAAAAAATGCAAAATCCACAAATTAAGCTAAAAGATTTGCATTAATGAAACAAAAGGCGATGTTTTCTGCACTTAATTATCTCAAAAAAAGGGGAATTATATCAAAATGAAAGCAGAATTATTGTTTAGAAGATGGATAGTTGCACTTTTTCATAAGATCTAGAGAGGGGTTCTGTTTGAGAGGATTCGATTCAAGATGGATCTCTATTACTTCGGTTATTCGTCTCATGTATTCTAAATTTCACATATTTTGAAAGGCATCCTCATTCGCTGAAGCGAATAAACGATAGGAATTTTCTAGTTTTTTTTAGGTGTTTGAGAATCTATCTAGCAAAAAGTTGGACAAATGCACAAGTGCGTCATGGGGATAAACTGGTACGGCAAGCGCTTTTGTTTTGCACTCACCTGACCAAATACTTTCGCAATTCATGAAAAAATGCTAGAGTATACAGGAGCAGTAGTTTTGATTTCCAAGATTTCCAATTGAGAGAATGCTTATGCAAGTGTTTGACCTATTTTTTTTAGTGACAGCGACGCCGTAAGCGATTCAAATATTTCCATTGCTTATGCTTTTTCACTTCATTTGATGGATTAGAGTGAAAGATGGAGTATGACGTCATATCTTCGTCGTACGTTATGTCCACCAATTTCGTACCTCGCTCTAGCTTCAGCGGTTCCCGAATTGCAAACGTCGCATAACCAAACAGACAACGTGCATACAGACAGACACATGACGTCATACTGCGCTTTGGGAAGTCATATTTAAAGGATGTTTTTGGGGATTTGAAAAAAAAACAACAACTTATTGACAAAATCAATTGGAGTTCTATTTTTCGAAGAGGGTGGCTACTTTTGCTGGGGATTTTGTCAAATAGGACAACTCCAAAAATTTTTTGAGGGGATTGGTTATAAGCACATATTCACTCGGAATAGAACATAATCGCCGCCATCATTCACTTCTTACACTTCAAGCTGCATAGAATGAGGCTTCTTCACGAATCGCCCATCGAAAGATATTTCATACCTGGATTCCAGCCTAAGGCAAAAAAAGAATGGGACCCAATTCATGGGTTTACCAATTGTGGAAGATCGTATGTAGTTTTTATTCAGTTCGATAGGATTTTTCACTGCTGCGGAGGGATTGTAAACTGCAGAAATTAAGATGAAGGGTATTGGTGAGATTCTTATTGTTAAATCTTCGAATAGAGTAAAGCATATTCTACCGTGATGAATATCGAATTCGCAGTGGTAATTGAGGATTTGAAAGGAGGAGGACAATAATAATGAGAAGTTTTTTAGAATTATTTTCAGTTAATTAAACTGAAAAATTCGAACAAGCTGAATCATATAAATTGCCAACAAATTTCGTCATAAAAAGTTGAGTCACTCAAAATGCTGAAAATTTTCAGAGAAAAAAAAAAGAGATATATAAATCACCTCAGAATTTTTGTTGAGAAGGAGTCCAATTATTTAAAGTGGTCACTTTCTCAGGGAGAAAATTAGTTTTTTTTTTTGTGAAAGTTCGGTAAAAAGCATGGCCTGGGGAGAAGGAATGAGGAGGAGAAGTGGGAGGGGGGGGGGGGGGGGGGGGGGGGGGGGGGAACAGAGAAAGGACTGATTGTTAGCATAATGCAAAGGATACAACACGAGTTTTGAGAGGAAAGAAATAAATTTTGCCGTTTTAGGAAACTATCTGGGCACTTTCCTGATTTCCTTGGCAATAAAAAAAGAATGAAAAAAGAGCGTTTCAAAAAATTAGTTAATTTGAAGACTAGCCACGCCCAGCTGATGTACTTTTGAGCAGCCGCATCTCTTTTCCTATACGCCAATTTCCACAAACAAAGAATATGTTCACCAAATGCTCTATAAAATTTTGCTCTCCCTCAGTTGAGAAACCCTGAAAACATGCCGGTAAAATAAACAACTTGATTGAGTTGCAATCTCGAGTATCAAGTCACTCATCTGCGCAGATACTGAAAAACAATGGTAATGCTTGATTGTATTTTTCAACAAGATAGATTGGTCAGTTGAACGCATCCTCAAGCAAGAAGATTCACCTTCCGGCTGAATCCAATCGATATTCTTAATGAATAGAGTTGTCATATGGCTAAAATAATATTAACTTGATAATTTCAGAGAAATATTCCAAAAATTTTCAGAAAAATTGCTCCATAAAAACAAATTCCCATGAAAATTTATTATCCTTTTCATTGCTTAGATCGAACACTTAGCCCACTGCAGTAACGTTATCATTGTATTTTCGATGGCAGTGAGAGTTTTTCCACAGCTGTATTGAACACGAGTGCTTCCTCAAGCTTGCTAGTCAAGCTTGATGTACGTGATGTTACAACTGATTCAGTTTTCATAGGACGCTGAAATGTTCCCGCTATTGCCAAGAAATCACCCAGAATTCCAAACAGCACTTCCTATGTCATAAACTTCTCGAATATTGTCCCAAAGGTACCGTAATTCAATGCGTACCGTAGGTCTATTCTGGAATGCTGTGCCCCTTGTGGTCTTTCCTTCTCTTTTCTAGTATTACATCACCTGAAGATGTTCAAAAACCATTTTGTCGGTGTTGAGTTCAGTAAAATCTATGCTGATCCATATCGACGCAACAATATTACTTGATTGAGAATTTTTAATGTGGAATCGTTGAATTATCGTACGCTTAAATTCAACTTGATCATCTACTCCAAGATTACGCGTGGTTTTTCTAATATCCGGTTGCCAATTGTCTTTGAGAGGGTCCCCGAGCGTGAATGATGAGTTTCTGCTAGAGCCTTCATTAGCATAAAATCACAAAAGCAGATTGTGCTATAAGTCTTGTGAGACGCTTAAATCGTTTTCATCTTCATCTTATTATAAATCTTATGCTTAAAATGCTTGTATTGCTTATATTGTGCTTATATTGCTTGTATCGTTTATTCACGTGCTTATATTCACGTGAGAGTAGTTTCATATTTTCTCTTTATTGCCTCTTGTTTTGACTTTCTTTCCGCATTCCATACGCTAGCCGTCTTACGTAGATTGATGCCATTTTACCATTTCTTCTATTGCCTATTCTATATCCGTTCCTTACTTCTCGAATAAACTTATATAAATGTTTCCACTATATGGAAACTGGATCAGCAAGTAAATAAATAAATGAATGAGTGGACAAGTCGATAAATAAGTAATTCAATGAATAAGCAAATGAACAAACAAACGAACATGTGAACAAACAAACAACTAAATAAGTACACAGATAATAAATAGCCTGAATATTTATTTCTTTCAATTATATTCAACTTTGATTTCAGTTCACGTAAACAAATAAAAGAAATACATATTTATACTTCCTTTCTCTGCAATTTTTTCGCTGAAAAGATGGAAAATTTTCCACCAATTTGCATTCCAGAATTCCGAAATATGTTGTTGTGCCATAAGTGGATTTTAGGAAATTTCATGTTCATATAAATAGTATGAAGCTGTTCATAAATTTAATTAACCATAGCACTTTGGAAATTCTTGAATTAGTACGTATAAACATTGAAACTTTTTGTTCAAATGACTAACATATATAAGGCACTAAAATTAATAAACACTTGTCAATGATTGAATATATTTGTTGGTAATATTTCCAGGAGTGGGTCCAGTATTCGCTACAACAGATTCAAATGCTTTCCAAAGGCATCTGAATTCAGTCCACGTTGTTGGTGGAGGCGATTGTCCTGAAATGACGCTTAGCGGTAAGTTTCAAACCAATAAGGCGGTGTAATGAATTTTCGAAACAAAACTGCCGATTAGATGACAACGACTAAATCATTATCAAATTCATGCAATTTCTGAAGAGATGCTTCAGTTAGTTTCGTTATTTCTTCCGCAGATTCTTTGCCTCGATGGAATTCTGAATGCTTGTTAGTAGGTTAGACTGTTGTCAAAGCAGTAAACTCCTTGTTGATCTTCGGAAGCCTTACTCATTCGTTAGATAACATAGTGACATTTCTGCCATAGATTCTGTATCGCGAGAACATTCTTCATGTGGGAAGAGTTTGTAGCTTGATGTTTTTTAATAATGAGCAGCGAGTGGTGCAATTGATTTGACCTTATTGATAACAAATGCGAATGCTGTGTGTCTTAGAACAAATTGTAAGGTCTATGGAATTTGCCTCGATGGAATTCTGAACGCTTGTTAGTAGGTTAGATGTTGTCAAAGGCATAAGCTCACGTCTGAACAAAGGGTGCAACACGGAATATGGAGAAAGTACAAGCGAGGGCAGTAATATGGAAACCTGGAATTGCAAGGATGGAGGAAAACACATCAGTTAGCAATAAAGGGAGTTATGCTACTTGCAGGAATCCAATTGGCACTGGAAACCGCGCTGCCGTCATCGTTCATTTACGTGTTCACGGATGCACGCTCAAAAGACTATCATCTCGAAGATCAAATTCTGAACCTCATTCAGGAGAAACAGAGTTCGGTAAGTGCTTTTGATCCATGTACGACGCTCGACCAACTATGTTCTCACTTGTTTTTTGAAACAAAGGAATGCTGGAGGGATGTCACTATCCTTCAGGATAGCTTGTACGCATGCGCATTACGTAATGAAGTTGCGCTATACAACAACATAAATGAAATGGTTGCACCATTCTGTTCTTTTTTGGTATAGTGTTGCAGAATGCTTTAGTCATCGCGAGGAGCTGAAATATAAGTTGGAGCGTAGGTCCATTGAGAACGGAGGAGCTGTTTTGAGGTAAGCAAGGATAGTGCAAGTCTCAAACCACCTCTTGAGAGAATGACTCGTTAAAATATTAGGAGTATGAGCAACCAAAATTATAGGACCAGGTGTTATGTGCATATGATTGGGATCCGAGGATCCGATTGCTCGTAAAACGTGTTATCCATGAAGGAGGCGGATGCAGATGTATGGTGACTCCAAAGCAAAAGGCCTTAATGATAATTTTGCAATTTTTGAACCCTTTCTCGAGATCAGTTTCAAAATAATTATGCAAAAATAGCTGCTTTGAGTCTCTTTCGATACTACCCTATGCTATGCTAGACCTCATTAAACTTTCAGTGCTATATGATGTCATTAAGCTGTGTTGTACAATGAGGGAAAATGCGAGACTTATATATAAGACAAGGGACCTTGTTAATAGGACAGTTTGTCTCATAATTCTGTGCACATGACCGTTTCGCGCTTTTTGCGCACAATGAATTTGCGTTTTTCATTTCAACTCATATCCACGTTGCGTTTTATAATTTCCGTTTGCTGCGTCTTGTAGTTGCAAAATATTGTATAGCTACTTGTTAAATAATAGTGCATAATTTTTTTTTTGCCTTTCGATCCTTTGAATCAATTCATCCTCTGATGTTAGCGGAATTTCTCTGAAAATAAGCATCTAACAAAGGGATGAGAGATCAAGGTGAGGAGAGGGAGAGAGCAAGAGAAGGAGAGTAGGGATGTGATAGTCAACGAAGAAAGTTCAGTTTTTTTCGAGGTAAAATGATGCAGTCTTATAATATAACATGAGCAGTTGTTCATCCATTAAGCAGTAATTTCACATAAAGTAATTGAAATTGTACTTCACTGATACACCAATGATTAGATGCACTAAATACGGATCTTCAGATTTGTTCCACTGATAAGTACTCATTTAATATTCGGTATTCGATGCTTTTGTGGAAAACACTGAACTTATCATTGATGTTATTAACTCATTTTTGCTTGTGAATTTCACACATTTTTATCGCTTTTACCACTCTATCACATCCATCAAATCTAAAGAAAAATCTCCTAATACTCAATACTAATAGATTCGAACGAAGTGTCAACTTTTGCTTATTTTATCATAAATTACGGCGTATCTTCTCATTTGATGTTGAACTAAGAGCCCAATGCATCAGTTCTCTTCAAAAATTAGGATTGCATGTGGTGCATTTATCGAAGTCAATTGCAAATGCACAGCAGCTTTTGTGAGCGAATGCGAACAGACGAAACACAATTGTAATTATGTTATTTGTTTTGGAGCAACTCCGAATGTACAGTTATAGACATATGCGTATATTTCCAGGCAATATGGATTTTGCACGAACACCATCAACTACACTTACATTGCTTATTAGTCCTTCTGTAATAACACATCGGGTTCACCGTATGCGCGATACTTGCAATAATCCTCTGCACATTTCGCATTTGTCTACCTTTATATAGTGTTTATATATATATATATATATATAGAAAGTCTAAGCGAAAAACGATTCCCTGAAAAGTCGCTTAGTGTACCTTCTAGAGAGACTTTAATTACACCCTGTTCTCTTGTTCATGTCCATTGAAATAGTCAAAGTGCGATGAAAATTGATGGATGCAATCATGTGGAAATTCTTACGCCGTTTGCATTGTTGTCGTTTCGAATTACTGTGTTTGAAAAAAAAAACTCGTTGATCTTACGAGTACTACAAATGTGTGTACTATTACCCTTTTCAGTTCTGACTTTTAGATTATTTATTTCAAAAAATAACTATTCCACTACATTTGAGTTCTAAATTCCCATTCCAACTTAGAGCCCTCCTTTTCCATTTACATTCAGCTATGACAGAAGAATACTTGCTACATTGATTATTCTATGAAAGGATTCCATTGATTGTCCACTTGTTTCATTCATATCTGTAAACCAAACACAAAACCTTGATGTGAAGATGAGGAATAGTTCCAGGATATCAGGCTAAGGAGTAGTATGTTAGCATTTTGCCATGATACTAAGAGCTATCCATATTTCCTCTGTTCATTTAGACCATTTCACTCCATACAAGCGCGCACTCTTGCAAGCCTTTTCACTATTCTTTCAGATCAGTTTGCATATTCAAAAGAATCTATAATTGCCTCCCAATTATCAAGATACTGAACCTTTTTTAATGATATGCTAATTTAGGCTTTGAAAATGGACTGATTGAATACGTGGTGATTTTTGAGTGCTTGAAACCTCAACAATTCAAGGGCTCGTCGAATTTTCTTAACATTCAACAAACGTTTGCATTCAAACAATCTAACAATTTATGCAACGTATTTCTCATTGTCGTTTTAAGAAAGATATAAAACGTTATCAACGAACGTAAAGTTTGAAAAAAAAAACTAATAAAAAATTCCGCTTAAATATACTTTCAAACGAATGACGATTGCAAAAAGTTCTTTTAGACTTAATACGATAAGCGTGTTTTTGTTGCAATTATCTTTATTATTAACGCTCCATATATGTTCATTAATTCAGTTTGTCTCTGTTTAAGCGCTTTATCTCTGTTCAATGCTCTCTTGCAAGATGTAAAATTTAGAAAACTTCATGAGTGAAGACTCATTCTGAGTCCAAAATGATTTAAAAAATTATAGAAAATAAAGTCTCGAATTTTCTGCACCAGCTACAAAAGTGCGATGTTCCCCGAATTATTGCTACAAATCTTGGTGAGATCCTGGAGCCTTAAATTCGATGGTCTGCATAACTTCCAGATTTTAAAAACAGTTTCTTCTTATTCTCTTTGCAGCTTCGAATTTTTTTTTCTAGTTATAATGTTTCTCAGTAATAAGGGGAGAGGGCGTGAGGGGGAGAAACGATTGGAAATGCTTGGAATGTGCACAGCTTATGAATTTCTCTTGCGCTCATCTTAGGTGTAAATTTCACATGTTGCAAGATTTAGCTTGGAAAAAAATTCCCAATGCAAAATTAGCGTATTCATTTCATCATAGATTTCTATTTAAGCAAATTTTTCAATAATACTACAAGATATATTCAATAATTAGTGGAATAAATGAATTTTGAAACTATTTTGCGCACATTCCTCAACGATATCGAAATCGTATCGGTTGTTTCGGCGAATAAATTTTAAGTATTCATACATTTCTGCCGTGACAATCATTTCGGATCGAAATCTGTCGATAGAAAATTGATACGTTTTTGTTATTATTAGCGTTCCTTTGCTATCATTGTGTACATTAGTTCTTCCATCCAATTGTCGACTTTTGAGGCGTACAAAAACACATAAAATCATCACATTCACATAAAAATGCGTTCGTTATTATAAGCTTGAATTGAATTCTTGTTGAGCAATTTCTTGCTCTCAACTATCATTCACCCTTTTCTTGAAGCTTAAAAAATGAGAAAAAAAAGGGGGGGGGGGGTCGACGACTAATCCCAATATTCTGAATGCAATCTATGCCTGCGATTTTATGAAGATATCATAATAAATTTTGTTCTCTAGAATATAGAGAATTGTTTAAACATCTCCTATAGGCAACTACCCAACTTTGCTTACTCTGGTTGACATTTGGCTTGAGCGACCGGAAAATCAACTCACGTAACCAACAACTGAGCTGCACCACAAACCGCACAGTGAAATCTGATTCACCAATAACCATGAAACGGACAATATAGTAGCAACCTCTTCAATTTTCGACCACAATGACTGAAAATCGTTGGATATTTGAAATCGATTTTAGCAGCCAAATATTATAAGTTGACCCGAATGAAGAGCTTTCGCGGCCAAAAATAGGCCATTATCAAAGAATATGACCGTAAAGAACATGCAGCCAAAATTGGTCAAAGAATATAATCTAGTCGACCCAAATTTATCACTGAGGAAAAAATCACGTATTTTTTACGTTGTGAAATTAAATGGGCTTGATGTGTTTAGATGTTATTTGTGATATGTTGACTTATTGTTTACTGTGTTAGTATAAATGTGCTAATACACGAATATAAGTTTTTTTTTTGTAAGATTCTTTTGATAGCTCATTTTTGTATGACTTTGCAAAATAGCATTACTCATGCGCATTTTGTCGATTTCCTATCTATGCATTTGTATGTATTACGGCTGTCTGCCTAGTAATTACGGCTTAGCGGTCACTAAAGATGGAATTATGAGATTCGGCAGATATAGTAAAGCTCTGTGATAATAAACAATACCAACTTTCAAAATCGTCAAAATCAACTTTGTGGAGAATAGGAGATCCTTGAAAATGGCGAAAAATTTTGCACGCAATTTTCGGCTATTCCGCTGACTGAAGACGATTTTTTTGTAGAATAAACGAATGAGCGGATCAATTAAAAAAAAAAGAGTGAGTGGAATGTTGTGCACATTTCTTTATTTGTTGTAAATCATGAAATCAATTGTCGCAATGAGTGAATTTTGCAAAAGCGCAAACTGTGTTAGCATCAGGCGCTCTTCTCCACTTCTATGTTTCCAAGACTAATTTTTTGAATTTCCTGCAACCTTTTTGTCCGTTTTCCTGCCAAAGCTCACTCTTTGGAGTGCGTTTCATAGTTAAATATGACCTTGAGAAGCAAATTTTTATTCATCCGGATCAGTTTTTGGTCACCGTAACAATTTTTTGAACAGATTGATAAAATTCGCGCATTTTTTTTTAGAATCTCTTACTTTTTTTCAAATGTCTGCGGTGTTTTTTTTTTCGAAGATCCCTGCGATAATCGAATATATGAGTCTTCTTTCGGCTGACGTGCACTTTTTGAGATCAAGAAAATTCACAACAACATCACTTAATGTTTGCCAACTAAAATTTGACGTCGTGGTCTCGAAGCTGGAAGAAAATTACTTGGCTTCACGAAAATTCATGGAAATATGTGTTGAGTCATCAAATATTCCATCTGTTTTGGGAAAACTTTACTTGTTTTGATCTCCAAAACACCCTTTAGTTGCAGGCAAATGACTGTTTTTGCTAAAGGAGAGTTTGAACGCACAGAATGAAGTCCCAAACAGCCTGCTGTCACAAGTATATAATATATATATGTAAAGTTATATAAAACGAAACTATGTGAGCATCTATGAAGTTTTCATAAGGATGCACCAGGACAATGGTTGACCGCAGCTAATAGTTTTCCCTTAAAATACCAACGGCATGTGGTGATAACATGATGCGATTTTATCGAATATGCAATCTGAAATCTGTTCAATCTTCTTAGTACTCGAAAAAGATGGCTTAGGTAGATTAACCCCCATAACACTCTGCTGCTGTCTTCATTTCATTCATATTTTTTGTGAGTTAAATTCAAAAAATTGGTCAGAAATGCTTTGGTTCGCAATGGTACATTAATGTTACGTTTATTCATTTTAGGTATGTACCAAAAAAGACCTCTCAAAAACCTATTTTGGCGATAAAAAAAAAGAACTAAATGTGATCAGAATTGAAAGAAACCAGACTGAATGGGAATGTGTTGGCCATTAAGGTTTTGCAAACAAAATTAAGGAAGAAATCTTGAAATGTAAACCTAAGCATTCGACACTTATTTATTTATGCAAATACAGTGGAAAAAAAACGGGGGAAAAAGCGCAGCTGAGAATAAACGTTAGAAAAAAAGAGGTGCAATTCCAAATCCGGAACCTCATTCCTACCTTCAATCTTTAATAGACAAATTAGAAGCTCTTCACAAATAAAAGCTTCTTATAAAATATATAAGTTTTTCAAAATATGTAATGCATTTTATAACATGTGGACCTTCATAATATCATGCAGCACTCATTTATTGACTCTATTTGTTGGATAGATCCAAGCTTATTTTCGGTTGCTTTTACAAGTTGATTTTCCACTAATATTCATATTCAAGAATAGCAATTATAACGATCTAATCGGGCAAATAAACTCAAATGTGCGTTTTCCTTATAAATTTGATGATATAAATATCAGATATATTGGTTATTATAATGAACAATTGTAATCTTCAGAGATTGCCTAGTTTTGTAATGAAAAATCAATAAGATATAATTCGAAATGAAATTTGAAAGAAATTATTAGTGCTTTAATTTAAAATTTATGGTTTTATATGCGTTCGATTGGTTGAGTGAATAACTTCGAATGATAAAGCAGTTGATCGCACTATACAGAGTTCGTCTCATTAATTTTTTTCAAACATTCATCCACCACCTTGTACCATTCTTTCTATGTACTTTATGAAAAGTACGCTGATCGTTGATTTTCCTCACTAGCAGTTGCTCTTCTATCATATCGATGAAATGATGAAAAAATTGAGGCGAAAAATTGTTTCTCGCAAGTTTCTACAACAAAATTTTCACTAAAATTCACTAAATGATTCAAAATGAAGGCACAATATTCCCAAAATTATTAATTTTCGAGAAAAAAAAGCAATTCAAAAATAATTTTTATGTAATTTATATGTCTATGTATGTAGTTGTCTATTCTAAAAAAGTTTTAACTTGGGAAGCATTCAAGTTATACTAACTTTTTGATAGATGTAATTCATACCATAAAACGACCGATTTTCAACTTTCAACTCCATTCAAAAAATAAGGGAATATTATAGCGCTCAAATATGCGAGGAAATTTTTACGCATCTTGAAAACAAGTTGATTTTATTTCATATCGGTAGGAAAATAAAACTTTTATGGGCGATTTATGCGAGTGGCAGCAACAATCAAATTCGATCTCTTTAGTGCATATTTTTTATTGCTGCTGGTAGATTATGAAACCGTTTGGTGACATTAGGGAAATGCGAACGTGCATATCTCTCGTATTGTTAGGTGCATTTGTGCACTGGATGCAACATTGTACCTCGAAAGAGTGAAACAGCATTATATATTCTTATTCGGACCACGCCCATCCCATGCCCCCTCTCCAACCTTCTGAAGGTTAATTTTTCTCGCGGAAATAGGAAATAGCCATGGGAAGCATCCGATAACAGGCAAGGGAAAAGCAGCGGGGAAAATGGAAGTAGTGGAGCACCGAGAGAGTTTTTCGAAAAAAACAGCCGCGAATATCTGTGCGCTGCCCACCATATTCCCTTACAATCCGAACCCAAGTATTAGGAGTTGAATGGTTTAGGTAAATCAAAAACCGATGTGCAGAACCATGGAACCGGAAATTCAAAAAGTAGTTGTTTACGGTTCCGAAATGGAAATTTTGATCCAGTGTCAACATCATTAATGCCATCAAAGCTCACGGTGATTGTAACTGTTTAAAAATTCCTTTGAATAGCACATAAAACAACTAATTTAGTTGTTTCTGAGTTAGTTCGATTTCTTACACTTGATTCAAAAAATCGGTCACCGAACGCCGATGATACGGCGAGAAATTCTACAGACTGTTGAACATTTAGGAGTAACCTAGATAAAATAAGTGTTGTAATAATGGACGTGCTGCTGAAATAGCTGAATGGATTCTGTTGAGGCATTGATTGAATTCGCACTTTGGAGCAGTAAAATTACGATATTTGCCAACTTGCAGACATAGTTTTTTTTGGCAAAATTGGATTGTATGCAATTTATTAATTTCAAGTATCATTTTGTCTATTACGCAGTTCGAGTTCAGTTCAATATCAATCTGCAATAGTGGATCTGTAAGCGCCTCGAGGGAAATGCAATCCAAACTTAGTTCCATTTAGAAGTTTGTAAATAATTTCTATTCGATCGCAGACCCATTTCCTGTTGTAGTATTTTATCTCGATAACACTATTCCTATATGCATTCCCGATGTAACCTAATGATTATCCAAGCCTAATAATGCGTTTCCACAAGTTTTATAAGTTCGCAAAGCTAAAATTTTTATTAAATGGTAACTCATGCAGAACTTGATAACTGTACCATAAAAACTCAAATTTGAAATCAGCTTATCCTATAGGTTATGCCTATTAATTTTCGTTGCCTCGATTTTTGTGATTCATGAGTTAAAACTTACTAGAAAAGGAGCATATGAATGCATAAGCTTATGACGTAACCATTATGCACCTATACAAATATTTATGAAAGAGCAGAAAAAAAAAGACTAAAATTACTCAAATGTTCAGGCTTCTATCCAGATCAGATCCACTCTAGGCCAGCCTGAAATTCAGCCAGAGAGCCATCAAAACGTATTTTGAATAAACGTTGGATGCGCTATTATTTAAAGATTCCAAAATTTCTATTGCTGATGAGTTCTTTGGAATCAGTAAATGGAGAAATAACGCTCCGAACAGTTCGGTTCGCTTATTATATCGCAATCCCTCTATTTGTAGGCGGATTGCTGTACAGTAATATATGTATGAGTGTACCTCCTAGAGACGCTAATTTTCTCTTGATTCATCAGATATGTGATGCTTTATCGTTCATGCTTTACGAAGTTCACATACTTATTGAATTTTGCCTAAAGTTTATAAACTATCAAATGCGTCATGCTGTAATTTGTGTGGTAATGTGATATTTTATTCGTTGTTTAGGAAAAAAAGGTGTTAGAGGAAGAGAGGATCGATTTCCAATTTTTCCACTTTTGCCCCCTTTTCTTTGTTTACCGAAGCCTCATCCATGTGACTGACGCTTTTTTAAAATTTCAGCATCTTTTTGCTATGAATTCGGGAAGATACGGTGGATACCGTATATTCTCTCATAAGACCCTGAACAAATTTTTTTCGGAGATATCAATAATCTGAAAATTTCATGAAGATAAGCGTTCTTTCACCTTCAAAAACATAGAAACTTATGTGAATATGTGGATTTGTGCTGAAACAAGTCGATCTACTTTATGCTGATATAGATACCGGCTATCATATATATCGAACTGCTTGCAGAAGTGTTCCTACGAGATAAAAAACATCATAGAAAACTTGATTCATCTTCTTTGTCAAAACTGGAATGTTGCAAATACAAACGTGAGGAATGATCAATGAGAACGCACGCACGAATGCATCATATACACATCACAATCGTGATTGCATTCCACATGGTTGGTTTGCAATCTTTTTATGGCATTGTGTTCATCGTGGATTCTGCATATCGCCTACGGTATGCGACGATTGCTTATTGCAAACGCCGAAGTTATTAGGCGATAGCAAATCCGACAATCCATTCTGGCAGTTGCTATATTGGATTGGTTGCTACATTGGGCATTTTGGTATATTGCATTGTTCCAAGTGTATGAGCAGCGAAGATCAGTTTGTAGCTATATTGAGGCCAACTTTTTATTTATTTCAAGTCCTCAAAAATATATGTAATAGCAGCAGTGATGCGCAGATCAACCACAATTTAAAAGACGAATAAGTGGGCACATTAGCGATATCGACAGGAGGCACATTCCAAACCTGAACAACGCTAAACCGGAAACTATGCATTGTATCGTTTGTGCTTTAGTGTGCTTTAACGGGCTGAAACTAATGTCTTTGCCGACGACAAAGAGAGATAGGCTGGAATAGTTCCGATAGCAGAATGTCGGAAAAACTGAACACAATTTTTTCAACAGAGAATCAAATGGAATTTGAGCCTGCGATATTCCAGTGATCCGAACTCAAAGGTTCTTAATCTGATAGTGTAGTTTGATACCGTTGCCATGAAGCGTGAAGAATAAAGCTCGAATGTTCCCACTACTTTTCATTAACAGTGGAACACAACAACCTCATTGAAGTTCTAGGTCGATTACACGATCAAAATCATGAAAAACTTAAGCTATATAAGGAGCTAACCTCCTAGTTTACTTTCAACCACTTGGCATTGAAGGTACTTCATTGAGATGAGTGCTGTTGTATAGTAATACAACCATTTCATCAAACCAAAGCATGAATAATTGCGTCATTATGTTTATATATCCGTCGTACCATTTTATAATTCGTAGAATTCTATTAGCAAAACAAGTACTAAAATTATTTTGTTTACCTTATTAATGTTGCTTTATATGTGCCTTATTTCAGCGCGAAGTTTTCCATTTTTATCACTTGCTGCCATGCCTTGTTCGCTTTCTGCAAATTATTTTTGAAATGCTCCTTGGAGAATTATAAGATAAGGTTGGATTATCCCGATACATGAAAAACTTAAATGCTTCAATGCTATAGGACAGCCCTCCAGTACTTCTCACTCCAAAGTTGGCTGTTTTTCATCAAACGTTGTTCATTTGGTAATTGTTTTCAAGTCGATTTTCTAAGAGTATTTCCGGAACAGTCGCTTAACATAGTAGCCGGCTCATCAGCCAATTAGAGCGTTGTGACGATATTATGTGTACTGGCAAGATAGAGTAAGATAATCTATTAATTCTTAGCTATTATGGAAAAAGAGATCTTAGACGATTTCTCCCTTATCCGTTACTGAATAATATTGTGGCTCCATTGTTTAGATTTGGGATGAGATAAATCACATTTGGGAAGCTCATTTTTTTTAACATGTTAAATAAGGTAGAAGGATGGAACGTTTCCCTTTTCAAAGCTTAACCTAAAGAGATTTTTACCTGTGAATAAGATTATTTTACCAGCCCCTCCACTTGATTATGTTGATTTAATTGTGCTCATTAAGTGATAATCAGAATAGAATAAAGGATGATCCTAACTATAAGAAAATATTGACTAATATTGGCATGAATTTTTTTTGCTCGCTTATTGTTGAGAGTTGATTTTAGGTTGTATTCGTGATGACAGGTGATTGCAATGATCGAACGCATCCTGGATTTAGAACTTATGAGAAGATCGCTGCCGCTAGTTTCGGTCAAGTTTTTCACTTGGAAAAAACCGATGTGAATAAAGTGCTCAATTATGTGCGTCATTCGGTTGCTGTTAAGAAAGTAAGAATTTCCATTTATAAATATTTGAATATAGTAGATTATTCTTAACTCTCAAATATTATGATGAACTTCTGGGGAGAAAACATTTATACCTAGAAGTGAATAAGATAAGAGTTTACAGTAAGTTTTGCATTGATTTTAGATTTTCGAATCCGAATTTTTCTCATTAGCGTTGAAAATTTCATTCGAAAATTGCGACGAAATATTTACCGAACAAGAAGGCTCGAAGTTTATTTGATTTCAGTCTAAATATTAGAATTTTTCGGCTGAGCAGCGAATCGGAGTCCAGTTTTTTCGTTCCCAATTTCCTTACCTCAGTCCGTTACCTTTATCGCCAACCATTTTCACCTTCATCATTCACTTCCATTTTGCTTAGAAATAATTTCCTCAGCGGAATCAGTGTTCAAAATGCACGAATGTGTATAATGAATTGCAGGTACATGTATTATACGAAGTACGTGAACGAGGAGGAACTAATTTGCGTCAAATTCCTGTTGACCATCACCTTAACGAGCTGACGTTATCGTTGTCTGGAGACAAAGACGATGGAGATTTCCTGGATATTAGTCTTGTCGATCCCAAAGGTAAATACCATCTGCAGCCAATAGTACTACATCTTTTCCTTCAGTACATCTTTGGCTTTTCACACTTGTTTCTTTTCGGCCATTGGGTCTTCACCGACCAGTTTCTATGTGATTTCTTCTCAACCAAAAATATTCTGCGAAGGATATGTCTGTTTGTCTGTATATTTTAGTGAAGATGTATCGTATCATTGGAACGGAACCTATATGGCGAGTACCCGGATAAATTTTGGATGAAGGCTCCAAAACTATCCGCTGCCCTTCGACTCCACCGTTTTATGATCTGTTGAATTTTTTCCATTACTGAAACGTTTGCAAAAGCGCTGATCGTGGTAGATCAGCCGGTGAACTTCTCAATTTGCTAATTTATTTGTAGTAGTTATGCAATTACGCAGATACGACTGCACATTAGGAGCAACACTGGAAGAAGCCCCTATAGTAGAACAGAAAACCGGATCCGGTACTCCGAGACCCGAATCTCGGTGCACTCTTACCGCAGACACACATCTGAATTACGAAACGGAGACCATATTAGCAAAATGCCGTCAGAAATGAGCAATTCTATTGTCAGTATCGGAATTCTGATGCATCTTTACTGCACACTTTATAGGCGTTATTTCGATTTCCTAAATCCTTATTCAGGAAGCAAAGTTGAGAGGATACATTTCACAAATGAAAGTGGCACAATCGATTTGAACAATATAAAGTTGATCCGCATCAAAGATCCAATGCCTGGTATTTGGCGAGTTCGAACATCGAGTCGTCTCAAGCATACGCTTCGAGTTCTTGGTCATGGTGCTATAGACTTTAAGTATGGCTTCTCTGCTCGACCTGTCGACAAAATTGAACTTGTAAGTGATCCAATTAACACGCTGATGCTGTTGTTTTCTTTCATTGTTTTTGATTGTTCCACATTTCAACGCCGTTAGCAGATTACACTATGGCCGCATTCTGCATATGCAAACACATGAATCTATGGATGCATCTCTTTCCAAAAATGTGATTCAGTGGGTAAAATTTATACCGTATACTGACCTGTTATACCAAATTCCAACTTGATTTATTAGCTTCAGAAGATTGAAATTTGATCCAAATAAGTTTGGCAAAAAAATTTTGATTTGACCCAAATAAGTTTGGCTATTAAAAAAGAACTGGTCACTTTAAAAGCAACCATAAGATATTGAATGACCCAAATAACTAAAAGAAATTTATGCAATGAACTGATAACACATATCATTTTATTTCAGTCACATCAAAGGCCTATCTCCCATCAAAGCAGCTATCTGTTGGTGAATATGACCGGTCTCGCTCCTCCAGGAACGGCTGTTGAAATTGCGCTCATTGATTATTACGGGAAAGAATTGCTGTCGAAACCTGCATCAATCAATAAACAGAATCCTTATCTCTATTACATGGGTCCATTTGTTCCACCGAAAGGGTTGTTCTTTGTGAGGGTTAAAGGAGAGGATGACAAATCATTTGAATTTCAACGGATTGCACCGACAGCAATCTCGAGTGTACAGGCCGGTGGACCTAGGTGAGTTCTTCACTTGGCCTTTCCATAACACAATTTATTAAAATTACAGCATTACATAAAAATTCATCATGAAAATAATCAGTTTAAAGGGAATGACAATGCAAGAGCATACAACTTTACGATCACAACAAAAAATAAATACCTATAACGAATTATCGTTTCATCGAATTATTTCTAACTCTTTTACCAACTGAATTTGTATATATAATGACGCTTCATCGACTCACTGTTAACCCAGTTATGCGAATGAACCAACCAGATATTCTGTATTTGGTTTATTTACTAAGTTGTCAAGCATTTTTAAGCCGTTTCCTTTAGTTTGATACAATGAACTATCCCGCATAATGCAAATACATTATTGTTATAAACATTAGGTTTAGTAATGTCATTTCTGTGTCCATACTACATCACTGGAGAATATATCGGAATGTTGATAGATTAGTTAAGGAAAATGCTCAAAAAATCATTGTCATTTGGCGCCAGTACAGGTTTTCGTAGCAAAAAAAGCTAAGTAGAATTACATTTTCAAAACTTTAAACACAAATAAAAGGGTTATCGATCTTGTTGTCTATTAACGGCTAGTGATATGATTATCTCTACTGATAAACATAAAATTACGTACTTCTCAATTCGTAACAATTTGTTTCATTTCTAAGGCACTGTTTCGATGATTGATACTAATTTAAAGGGCATATATGGCTGATCGAACAACAGCATTTGCCACACAATCGGTCAATCTGACATGTTCGGTCGCATCAAGAAGTGAATTTACGCTTTATTGGTTTAAAGGCCGCGAAAAGCTCGGTGGCCCTCTTTTCTATCCGTTAGTTTCATAATCGATTTTGAGACTATAATTTATCTTTGGTAATTCGTTATTCGGTAGCTTTTCTTTCAATTATGCAGATCGACAGAACTTAAGAGGACTTCTTTGCTTGTGTTAAGAATATTAAAAGGTTGACAGAGGAATGGAAGGAGAATGAGGAAAATCACTAGTAGGGGTTATTCGAAATTTCGAGACGCCTAAAACGCTGTATTTTTCCGTTGTTTCTACTTCTGATCGATGTATTCTATGAAGATTTTTGTTAAGTATAACACATATGACTTAGATTTTCGTATCGCTACTGAAGTTTCGTTGGAAATTTTCTATTCCTATTGGTTTGGAATAGTT
This sequence comes from Baylisascaris schroederi, assembly GCA_006503575.1. Lineage (NCBI taxonomy): Eukaryota > Metazoa > Nematoda > Chromadorea > Rhabditida > Ascarididae > Baylisascaris > Baylisascaris schroederi. The sequence goes on from QEWY01001069.1 coordinate 1,169,981, forward strand.
TAGAAGCTCAATATAGTTTCCGAGGTAAAAGATGTGAAAATTTTTTTCAATTTTTTACGCTTATCACATCTTCCGCCAAAGCAAAGAATATCCCTTTGTCATAACGGGTCAATTTCCTTATTTTGCAGACTGAATTGTTCATTTCTTTCAGGAGGTTATCGAAATTAAACGTGTAGTTTATAAAAGCTAATTGAGGATTGTTACGTTGTTCTTAGCTAAATATCGTCGATAATGAATCGATCATCACATTTGAACATTATTTTAATTGCAGATATTCGGATACTTCTGTATGGATGTTAAGCGAAGTAACACCACAAGATCGTGGCGAATATCGATGTGTTGTTGTCAGTGAGAATGGTAATCATAGTGCGAGCACATTTTTGGAAACTAGAGGTAATTTTTTTGACATTTCCGGAGCATATTTTTCGATTTCTGTTAAATTTCAGCTCTACAGTATCCATTTCTTTATTCTACTACTTTTCGTGTTTCTATACGAAACTCTTCGTGCTCAAAATGGAAACGTTTAAAACAGTTATTGCAACTATGTCGCTATGGGGTACTAATCCAGTCCGTTAAAGCGCTGTTCTGAGTTCCTTTGAAAATCAAAATGAACACTTGCAGAGCCGGCACCGGAAATAACATCAATCCGGAATGAATCGGTGGCAGTGGGGATGCCAGCATTTCTTCATTGCAGAACACAAAGTCAACATCCCACCATTCAATGGACACGTGGTAGTAATATTATCGGCAATACCGATAGAACGGTTCGTACATATATTTTCACTGGTTTTTAGTCGTTTGTGATGATAAAACGCTACAGAAGGGAAGGTATAAATGTTAAAACTGCAAATATCAATGTAGAGAAGTTTCATTAGTAGTCAAATTTTAAATCGTTGCAGAAACATTACTTAGCTCTTATCAAGACATAATTAATTGTGTTCTTGAACGCAAAAGTAAATGCTAATCTGTCCATTTGCTTGTATGGCAAATGGACAGGTTGATTCCGAACCATTACAAAAAAGTTCATTTCCATATTTAACAATAATTCCTACCGTTGGCCGGTCACTTTGTCGTAAGAACCAAAATGTAGATAATTCTAATCGTGTGCTCTTTCAGCGTCGTTTTTTTAAAAAGGTGCTCATTAGGTAGTGGAAAGGTTGCTAGAAATGATAGAATTAATAGCAAGAAATGAACTTGCACAACCGAAATATAATGGATTGCCATAAGGTATCAGCTCTATTTCTATTTCTAGTTTCTCTGATTTCACTCAGTATTTAATAAATCTCGTCTCGAAAAATTCATTTCAAACGTATTCAAAAATTGAAAATGAGATTTGATTACAGCGTTTATATCCAAATGGGACACTCATGATCGTATCAACAAGTCGACAAGATGCGGGTGGATACCGATGTCGTGTACAGACGGGTGGTGGTACAGCTGAGGCAACTATATTCTTAAAGATACTCGAAATGCCTAAAGCATCTATTTACCCAACATCATTGTTCTTCGTTCGTGGACAATCGTTCAATATTTCTTGCTATGCAACAGGTGTGCCTTTACAGGGCGTTTTTTCTTATAATCTAGTGCAAAAGCTTGCGAGACCTATGTATTAATTATTAGTACTTTTTCATTCCTGGGTCATATTTCGCGATAACAACAATGCGATACTAATCGCTAATCGAAAACTTCTTAACGACTGATTGGTAACGGATGACAGCGAAAACTATGGGACCTGTCCAATGAATTCTCATTCTAGTCCTATTTAGAAAACATTGTATTTTAAAGAAATTCTCATTTCAAATAATAATATTTGCTTTTTTGTGCTCCTATAAATTCGTTGACTAGTTTTTAGGTGATCCAAAACCTGAACCACAATGGTATTTCAAAGGGAATCTCATTAAACCCGATCATCACAAATACTATATTACTTACAAATGTAAGTCTTTTAAGCTTTTATTTTTTTATTTGTTTTATTAAATTTAATGACGAAATTCTATCTTTATCACAGTTGTGCTTTATGAGGCACCTATATTTATAAGGCGTTTATATCTATTGCATTAGTGTTTGACAAGTGCCTTAGTTTTTTTTGTTGATGTAATTTACTGGTGTTGAAGTTCTCAAATTTACTTCACTTCCTCTATCACCACCAACGAAGTGCACTTTGTTACTTACATAATATTTTTTGATGTTTTCATTCGCTTCCACTCAAAGATTGCATAAATCCTATGAGCCCCTTCGACACTTCTGTACCAAAATTCTAGGTGGCGCTCCAGTAAAAATGAAAACAAAACTCTGAATTTTATTCCTTTCTATTGGCGACCAGTGGAAAGGTTGTCGTAAATTCCACGTTGCACATGGCTAGAAACTCGATCTTTTTTATGTGATTAAACGAGGAGAATTTTCTGTACGCTTCCATTCTACTTCTGCCCTTACGCACATTTCGTTGTAACCGCTATGCATATAGAAGTGATATAATTCAGATGACCTTATCGTTCACCGTCCAACGGAAGCAGATGCGGGAGTTTATGAATGTCGTGCCAGTAATCAAGCCGGCTATCATGTCGATAGTGCCGTTGCTCAAATGGCCAGTAAGCGCTTTTTCTTTCATAGAACATTTCCGATATCAGTTGCTTAGAAATTTCATATTTCTGTGATTTTCAAACTAAATAGATTTGAGAAGGACATGAAGTTTGAGAAGAAAGAAATCGATATTTTTAGCTTAAATAACAAAATGCTTTGACAAGAATTCATTATCATTATTGAAACGATTCAACTTTAGAATTGTCAACAAATAACGCTCAACTATTCGACTTTTAAGCTTTAAAAAATTTATTGCCAAATATTAAACCACTGCAAAAGTTTTTTTTGGGAATTCGCAGTGAAAATTTTCAGTTGCACCAAAAGTGAAAGTAACTCGTGATCGACAAATGATCGGCAGAGGAGATCGTGTTGTGCTCGAATGCCAGGTGATATGTTTATTTATTTACTTGTTTGTTTATTTGTCTTCTTTTTCATTTGCTTGTTTATTCATTTCTTTATTTCTCTATGCAATTATTAGTTGTCCATTCATATCACTATTGTTTTTCTTCCTATTTAACATAGGAATGAAAGAATAAGAGCATGTATAATTATTGTGATAAGAGTAATATTTGGACGATTGTTCGCATATCAACTTGAACTTAATGCAGCTTGGTTACTAGACAGTCTTCAAATTAATATTGACATAAACAACTGTTCATTGTCAAATGTCATGATATAATATTTGTTAATTTATAGGTGCTTATGGGAAATCCGAAGCCGAAAGTAATTTGGTATCGTGGAGGGCGCGAGGTTCCATCTTATCGATACATTCAGATTGAAGGAGGTCGTTTGACTATTCAGGTATAATTGAGCTGTGTTTCTCAATGAGTGCTTGAAGTATAGCTTATCACCCAATCATCTTATCACTAAAGGATCTCTCCATTCCCTGGCGATCTGTCAAATTCCATTCGCTCCTATTCTACGCCACGAGCTTCCAGTGTTGACCATAGAGCGCTGTCCTTCATAAATTTTGGATACCACATCCTTTACTCTAGTTCATGTCTCAGTTCTTTGATGCTTAATCGATCTATCCAGGGGACGCCGCGGATCCTATTTTCCATTACTGTCCCTGCCACTGCGAATTCCTCTTCATCACGTTTCGTTGCAGACCATGTTTTGTAGGCATATAGCATTACTGGAAGCATAGTCGTCCTGAAAATGTTACCTCTGACATCCACTAGCAACCTTTGATCTGTTAGCACAACGCGATTATTGTTGAAAGCGATCCAGCCCACTTTTCCTCTTCTTATAAACTCGCGGCAGAGGATATTATTCGGATTCAGCTGACGTCCGAGATAGATCTGATCTGTCAGTTCCTCAAGTTCGACGGCATCCACTCGTATTATGCCTTCTGCACAAGAGCTGTTCCTCTTCTATATTTTCTTCGATAGATTCATTTCTGAGCCGATTTCATTGGAGAGGTTCACCAGTTCCTCTAGATTGTGTTGGAGATCTTGAAGGTTTGTGGCAACCGGGACACAGCCATTGGCAAACAAAGGGTGGGACAAAGTAGATTTGGAGCTGAGGAAAACGGACTCCGGTAAAAATCAGGGAAAGGACGAGATCAAAGTAGAATATTTAAAAGCAGGAGGCTATTTCTTTCTCAAGGCTTTGGCTGAAAGGTTCTTCACATGCACTTTGAAATGTAATGGTTGTATACCTAATTCAGTGAATAATGAGATGTGTTTAATTAGTTTAAAGCTGTGATTGGTTACCCCAGGTAATAAAGTTTGCGTTGTTTTCGATTTTATTGAAATAAGTGTAATATTCAGCAGCAATTATGGTTAAGATACTTGCAAAAGCAAAGCTGTTTTCGCGTTTAGTGATAAGTGCATTTTGCTTGCAATGACTGAAAGTTATTTTGGCTTTGCAACTGCTCCGTTGACAATTGCTGTTGACCATTACATTAACTTAAATAATCCAAAAACGCTACGAGATGAGGTTCTTTGTTCAGCCCCTAATATAGACTTAATATATTGATATGCAAATTTATATGCTAAAATGCTAATAACACTATAAAATCGATGCACTGAATTGTGATATGCAAAATAGTTTCCAATTTTTAAGTGGTTTGTAAAAGATTTCGATGAATATACGAACGAAGAATATTTTTATAGATGCTATTTCACTATATAGCTTGTTGTCGTTAACGTTACTAATTACAGGGAGTTCAAGATTCGGATGCTGGATCTTATACATGTGTGGCACAGAATATTGCCGGTCGAGATTTTGGCAATATGAATTTAGATGTGGGAAGTATGTTGTTGTTGTTTGTTTTTTTTTTTTTTTTTATACCACTTCTTATGACTGCGACCATTATTAGTATATATCGTTCGCACGAAAGCTTATCAAAGTCAAGATCTTCATTAAAATATGAAATTTCCTATCGTTTCTGGAACTTTTTCATGGTATTGCTAGAAAATAGGAAATCATAATCTATGAAAATCAAGAAGTTTTCGAATATTTCTAAACTCTCTTAAAGTATAGCCAAAGAACCTTAGAAACTTTATTCTCTAGGTATGCCAACGATAGTACCTACTCCGGAGACTGTGCGTGTTAACATCGAACGATCAATAACGCTGCAATGTCGAGCAATAGGCCATCCGATTCCAAAAATATCGTGGCAACGTCATAGTATCCCTATTGAAAAGATGGCGCCACGTGTCAAAATTCTTCCGGATGGAAGTCTTCTCATCAGTAGTAAGCTAATTTTTCTCGTTTTTTTTTTCTGAAAATTCCTTGCTCTTCTTATCTCTTTAAAAACCGGAATTCCGAGAACTGTGAATGGCAAAAAATTTATCCACATAATTAATGCGAAATAACAATTGACGATTTCATACTCGTGGGAATTGTTGTTTGCCCAATTAGACTTTATTTATCTTTAAGATTCACAAATGGAAGATCAAGATCGCTACACATGCACAGCAAAAAATATATTCGGCCAGCAGGATAAAACGACAATGCTTATGGTGACTGGTCTTGGTTAGTTCTTGTTCTCTTCTGTTGATTACTGACTGGGAGAAGGCTCTTCTCAACATCCACTAAAGCTTACTAGTCCTCGTTAATTGTATCCTTCTTACCTGGAAACGTATCTAACTTTTTTGGGTATAAAGTCCTATAAGAAGCTTCTGTATTACAGTATCTATTCTATAAATGAATCTCTCTCACTTCGGAACTTTTCGCCTTCATGGTGATTCTTTGATTGGAGCATCAAACTTAGAAATCGAGAAAGAAAACAACATGAAAAATTTGCATATTGCATTTTCATTATTTCTGTTTCAAATCATTATTTCATTCATATTCCACATTTTAGCATCCCGCATTCGTAGTTATTCAAAAATTTATCATTCAGGTTATTGGAAACTAGTTTAATATTGATATAATTTAGTGAGTCCGGTTCTTGGACATGTACCACCTGAAGAGCAACTCGTTGAGGGCAAAGACTTGCGATTGTCGTGCGTTGTCGTTCTTGGCACTCCGAAACCGACGCTGAAATGGTTCAAGGATGGCAAACCACTTCAACCTTCCGAAACTGTCATTGTAGGCACTTATTGTAAATAATTACTCCATTCTATTCAAATTCGTTTCAGCACATATTAGCCTATTGTTGGCAGCACTGTTAGCCTTATCTATGTACATATGTATGCGCGCGTAGATTTTACGTGTTTGTTTATATGTGTTTTTGTATGTGTATACGTTTGTATGTGTGTGAACTGGTGTGTGCGTGTGTGTGTAATGCGTCCGCGTGAGTGCGTGTGCGTATATATGCTTACGTATGCGTGTGTATGTGTGTATTGTGTGAGTGTATGCGCATGTATGTGAGCAGCGGGCTATTGAAGGTGGAGCTACCAGAATTTGAGAGCATTCCAAGCCAGCATTTCAAACTGATTCACTAACTCCTAAAGGCTGCTAGGTGCAT
>QEWY01001069.1:1178471-1215820 GCA_006503575.1 Baylisascaris schroederi
TCACTAACTCCTAAAGGCTGCTAGGTGCATAAATGTGGCAGAAAATTTCTGTGCTTTCTTGATTCGTCGAACTTTCATCTCATGCCGCTCGAGTTGAAACAATTTGTAGATTTGTACAGGTGTGGCGGGATCAGTGATAGATGGTTGCGTTATTGCGCACATTCTATTGTTTGCTAGCAACTAATGATCACAAGTCACCTATCACCGATCAATTTATAATCTGAAATATGAAATTATAAAAGCAGATAATGTGTCAACTTATCTGGCAATCTTTTTTTCACTCGATGGAAAAGTGAATCATAACATTTTTCGTAATAGTAATTAAAGAATTGTAATAAGTAAAAGCATTTTAAAAACAACCGTTTTATAATTGACGCTAGTTATGCACAAGTTTCAAAGTGCTGGTTTCACTATGTATTTTCCTTTAGGTGGAAGGTGGTGGCAGTGGTCTGTTGTTGAGAAGAGGCAATCCGAAAGATGAAGGCCGATATACTTGTGCTGCTATCTCACCAGCCGGCAACGCAACACTCAATATCAACGTGCAACTGATTAGTTCTGTTTCCGTCATTTATTTCATTTTATTCTGCACAAATCTCCTAGTAATTACGTACCAAATATGATGCTGTGTCTGTTGGTTTGTCTGTCTGTGTTTCGTTGGCCAACAGTTCGCGATACGGTTTCTGGTGAGGCCGTCCGTTTGCCCATTCCATTATCTCGGCAGTTGCTCCAAACACGAACTTCTAAGCAAATATGTTCTCAAATCTCATCAGGATTTGGGAACTTATTTGTCTTAGACGTCTATCTTCAAATCTTAACTTTTGGTGGGGGAAATCTGCTTGAGCATCCCACTCAAGCCTCTATTAGCTTCCATCATTTTGGATTTTTCATTGCTAATGGAAGAAACGGCAGTTGTATCTTTTCGAATGCAGCTGTCCGTGAATTGCATAATCTCCGAAAAGCAACTGAATTCTGGATGCTGCTGTTCGACAAGTACTGCAATGTTGTGATTTTTGATACGAATATATTTAGATCATTATATAAACATAATCAATCTTACAGCTCAATATTAAAATGTTTAGAAGTTTTTTTAATTGCCTAATACGATTCAGTTCGTTGACGAGTGATAAGAATTTGCCGTATTAGCCAGTCAGAGATACCAATAATTTGCTGCTTTTTGATTACCAAAGATATCGAACTTCAGTATCACTTTCATCAGTTAAGATACACGAAACGTTATATCTGAAGGCAAAAAGAGAGCATTTTATTTCAGGTTAAATTGGTACTCGCTAATAACCCAAAATTTTACTATGCACCACGTGCTGCATGGCAACAACCAAACGACGTGTAGTGTGCTTTTTAAGGTGTCCTGTCCGAGTTTTGATTTCTTTTTTTCATAGCTAGATATTTGTCCAGGTTGAAAAATTTTTAATGCGTGTTGCACAAAATTGCTTGGGCAGCACAATATTTCATTTTTTCGAAGAAGTGAAAAAACTCACTAAATTTTGATTTCATATACGGCACTCAGTAGGCAAGAAAACGGAGAGGATGATGAATAGGTTTAACAGTATTCATTCTGTAGTGGTGCAGTGAATATCTAAAGATTTCTCGTTATGCTGCTCATTGCTGGTTATTTTTCGAGAAGGAGAGATGAGGAAGTGAAAAACGAGAAAATATTGTGCTGTCTAAGTTGGCACACTACCCTGCGTTTGCGTGCGTTTGCCATGCATGTGCAAATGAGTGCATCAGTTATAACAGTTGATATGGGGCTCCGATTCAACGTTGTCTACCACAAGTGGTGGTCTCGCCCCATATCATCGGGGTACAAACCTCAGCCATATCATATAAATCAAAAGGTTTCAGAATTTCGAAGGTAGCTTAATGAGTGAGAATCGATTGTCAATGAAAGTTGATGTTTTTAAGGCGGATAATACATTGCGCATCCATCGTGCCAACAGCAATCACGTCGGTAAATATGTTTGTACGGCATCGAATCCAGCTGGCGAGACCGAACTTGCGGCGAGTCTCAATGTGCTGAGTGCACCTGTGATCGCTCCTGGACAAATATCCTACAATCTAATCCAGGGTAATCCGATCACATTACCTTGCGAAGTTAAAGGAGAACCAATGCCCAAGATCACATGGTTGGTTATAACATATACATTTCATTGTATTTTAAACTGACCGTAAAGAGTTTTTGAATTTTTTTAAATTATTGACAACCCTCAACAGCTTGATTTGGCCAAATATGTAGAGAATGAACAAACCGGAATTCTTTGATATTTCGGTTTCGAAAAGCTTCATTACGGTTTCATTTATCTCATTTTCAATTTTCCTTAGTGTGGATGCTGACTTCTAGTAAATAACCTAAGGTTGCTTTTTTTTCGTGGTCGTTCACCGCTATTGCAAGAGTACGGTCTGACGAATAGCTTACATTCATTTTCATCACCGTCACCGCTCTGATATACGATAATGAGATTTGTTTTATAGAGCTTGAATGAAGTATCGCATAGTATTGAGTGGGTGAATTTGTTGATAGTCCTTTTCTGAGCATAGAATTAAGCATAGCATTCAATTTTCTTCTGAAATATTTTTGCATTTCTTGATATTGCACAATGGAAAAAAATTATCATTAGACAGCAGTGATATCATCGCGTCAAACACTTTTAAACTTTTTGTATGTTCTTTCGCTCATTTCCAGTACAGCAAAATATTTTATCAAGTTTGAAGCTATAATTTCAGTAGAAATATGGTACATTCGTCACTTCAAAAATTGGAGCAGGTACCACATTGCATCGTTTTCTTGGGGGGAAAGGGGGGGGAGTATTTAAGAAGCAGCGTCGCACCAAAAATTTTGTACGATGACGTCCCTATTGGGCAGAATTTCTATGGCGAATGTGCTACGAAGTATTATTTCACGCTCAGGTATCTGAACGATGAAGTTTTCACGGACGGAATCCTAAACAAGGACGGATCGTTGACGATTCCGAGTGCCGACGAATTGCATCGAGGTCATTTTAAATGTGTTGCTGAAAACGAAGTTGGTATTGATGAACGAATCGTCGTATTAACTGTTCATACAGCGCCAACCATTGAGGGTTCCGGACAGGTACGAATTAGTGGTTATCACCATCTACTGAAAGATTACCGAGTTCATCATCTTATTACCGTGCCGAAATGTCAGCGAAATATTACCGGGATTGCTATTATCAATTACTGTTATCAATACTACTATTGCCTCATCGCGCATCTTGCTCGTAATGAAATACAATATCACTATTGATAAAATAAATAGGTTGAACCCACCTAGTATTGGATGGATGCTGCACCCATAATATTTTCTTTCTCGATGAATCTTCTTATGAGGTGTCGTTGATTGAATTTCGAATCATTCATTTGCAGTTAACCAAAAGAGGCATCAGAAATATATATGTGCACTGCATTTTCAAAATTCGATTCACTGAACTTTTTCAATATCTCTAAACCACCGTTATCAGTCACACATTTCGAAAATCTATCCATTTATAATATAAAATATAGCACTGGTGTCAAAAATATCGTCAGCGGATGTGTTAGTTTGTTATCTATTATGTAGATATATCTTTCAATCGTTACGCAACATTACTTACAGCAGAAGATTATTTACGGAATTGGGCTATTACAGGTGAAAACAGTTGTTGTTAATGTCAATGAAAGCGTTATTCTACCATGTCCGGCAAGAGCACAACCACCACCTACACGAACATGGAGCTATGAGGGTGACCGTCTCTATCCGGGTTACACGCATGGATCGGTAACAGATACAATTTTTATCTCTCCAATTCTTGTCGTCCTAAATTATATATAAGTTGTGAATGAAATTTGCCGTCATTATCTTCCATTCTCGTTTAAGAGTCCAGTCTTCATCACCGTATTTCGAAAATATGACGAGAATTCAGAACTCGGCTGCTCGATCGATTATTCACTGCTCTTAAGTACTCGATTATTCAGTACTCTTGTAAATTTTAGAAAAAATTCAATGTCATTACTATTGAATTTGGTGCTACAAGTGTAATCCAGTATGAAGTTCTTTTTCAGGAAATTCGTTTTGCAATCGATGGTTCAATTGAATTGGCAACACCACAAATGAATCACGCTGGCAAATATACATGCCATGTATCTAATTTGGCTGGTGATGATCACATTACATACCTTCTTAAAGTGCAAGAACCTCCACTTATTATATCTGATATTCCTGGAACAATCGATGTCGTACTCGGAATGATTCTTGAAATTCCTTGTCGAGCTATTGGTACTCCGGATCCAACTGTGACCTGGGAAAAAGATGGTTTCCAAGTAAGCTGGTTTTGTGCCTATTTTTAAACGACTTTTGAGGATTTTCCTTCAAAATTGGTATATTTGCTCATTTTTTGGATTGCTTCACTTCCAACATATGTATTATGAACTACGTATCTAGCTAAGGCGCCCTTTTGAAGTAGTGTGAGCAGTTTATTTTTATATTTGTCACCACCATTTGTGTATGCTTATCTTTTTCATTTCATATAGCCCATTATGGTTTTGCTGAGATTTTAGCAATATAACTCCGAATATTCAAAGATAAAACTCCGGACAGTTAAAATGTTTTTAAATTTATCCGCATTCAAACATTTGCAATTTCGACTTTCCTTTCTCATCAGTTGTGTTCCCATTCAGCATAATCACAGTTTTTTATGTAATTATGTAATCTGCACGTTAAATTATACTTACTATTAACAGTAATGATTCATAAGTTCCGTAACTTTTATCTCCAAAAACTGGCAAATTTTGGCGTCACTATTTTCGGTCATGCTTGACCGCATTAATTTTTATGTTGGGAACTCTTTTTAGGATTTAGAAATAGAATTCAATAGTCTGTCATAAGATTACCGTTGACGGTTGCAAAATTGAAAATTCGACAGTTTTAGTCGGTGGATGGGATCGTTTTCAGTGACAAAAAACGCACCGACGTTTCTTTACTTTCAGTTTTTTGTCCAGAATTGCTTCAAAATTCTTCATATTCTTTTGCACAGCTACCAAAACTTGTAATTCTTCCCGACTTTTTTTTGGAAGATTTTCAGTTCTTGTATAGAATTTTAAAAAATTTTTCATTCTTTCATATATGCTCACCGTCCAGTTCTGCATAAATTATTGGAAATCCTAAAGTGTTCTCAATTGGAGAGGGAGAGAAGAAAGAGGGAGCGACCACTCCTGTCTATTATGAATGTGAGCATGCATGCATGGCGATCCACGAATATACGAATGTGAGCATGAGTATCTTAACTTCTTTAAAGATCATTCCTGACGATGTGGTGCAAATCGATCCAGCTGGTACTCTTCGTATCGAGAGGACACAACTATCACACCGTGGTGATTATCGATGTTTAGCTAATAATCCGGCAGGCAAAGATTTACGAAACACACTTGTCGTCGTTCAAGGTATTTACCCAAATATTAGTTATGCAAAATATGTTCATAATTTGTTCCATAAAAATCAAAATACACATTACTATGACATTATGCGTTCTTGTATTTAATGTGTTTATGTCTTTCCAACAATTGAAGTTTAGAAACCTATTCGCCGAAACGATGAAATTTAGTCGCTTACGCTTATCCTCGATAAGATTCCTGTGTATGTTTATACTGGAATCGCATATGAATGTACCCTCATATGACCTAAGAGTGCATTTAAGTGTAACTACAAAATTGTGCTTTTCACCCTAAAAAAATTGAACTTTTAAATAAACCAATAATGGTAAGCCTCAAAAAACTATCGATCGCATACTTCAGAAAAGATAGATGATTGGTCTTGCAGCTCAAACCTTATCCGGTACTCTTTATTTTGATAGATTGAAACCAAATTAAACTTGATACAGTTTGATGGACGGTGAAGTTCCCAAAACGCGCATTATTCTGCGAACATTTGAGTATGGGAAAAGTTTTTTTTTTGGATAAAATTTGCAAAGGGATGAGTGCACAAGAAGATATTTCATGAAATTATTTCCCATATTAATGTTAATTTAGTTAGTCTAGAGATAACAGGTTGAAGGTTTTGTAGTCACTAAAGTCATATCAAGCTTTTGCTTCTCTCAAATCTCTATTGTAATACAATCGAAGGCTGATTATACACTATCTGTAAGGGGTTGTGAATTGTACTAGTAGAAAGCTGGGGCTTTTGTAATCTGTAAAAGTAACAACAATAAATATTTCAGAGCCACCAATCATTCTACCAACAACACTCTCCGATTATACAACCGTTGAGGGTGATCGACTAGAGTTGAGGTGTTTCGCAAGCGCGAACCCACCTCCTGTAATTACATGGTCAAGGAAAGGCGTGGCGATTACCGATGATACTCCAGGAATGCATGTAACGGATGGTAAGTGTTCTTTTATTCGCTTAAGTAATAAAGTTGAAAGTCAACTTTTGAACAGAAAAGCTGTGTCTATTCTGCTGCAAACTTGCTTCTATTTTTATTTCCCTAAAGCGCTCTTTGATCCTGTTATCTTAATATATGGACTGGAAGATGAGAATTTCTATCAATCTAAATACTTTTGGTGAAGATGTTCGATTAATTTCTAGCAACATTTTGACGTAGAGACTTTTTACTTCGCAATATAGTACACTTTATGGTTTCAGTCTCTCTTGATGCGTCTACCCGGAGCGTTTACAGACTTAAAAGCTCTCAGATGTGATCATCGATCCAGTGGAGCTCCTACATGTATATCCATTCTTATAGGCTCATAGTTTGTAGGATATAGCGGATTATGAGTTGGTAAGCTGAAAAATGTAATTTTGTGATGTGATCTTCGGTACTCACAATCTTTGAGAGCGAAATGACTCCAATTAGCTCTAAATGATTCCACTCACGAATGAAATTCGTTATTTATAAATTTTCTTGCTCAAAACAGCTTTGTTTCTCTAGAATTCAGCCAACTTAGCAAAATTCAGCTTTACCAGCCTATCACTTTATCAGTTCGAAAATGGGGATTTGTGTTGAAAATTTCATTTAGATCCGAAGCAACTTTCGACTCCGGGCAACTTTACCTATCTAAATTAAGCACCATATCTGCACTATATAGCAGTCCATTTACATCATAAATCATAAAATGGGAACAGAAAAAATTAGTATTTAAAAAACTAAAATCATATATTTGAGATGGAACACTTGTGATCGAAAGTGTAGAGAATGACGATGGAGGCCATTATACATGTAAAGCATCGAATGCGGCTGGTGATGTCGATAAAATCATTCGTCTCAGCGTTATTAGTAAGTTATTTAGGTGTTATCAAATAATAAAGCCTACTTGAATCCATTCCATTGAATTTCAGTTTAACAGATTTTAGTGGTTTATTGTTTTCGATATATAAACGATGCAAGTTTCAATCATATTTAAAAGTCTTTCGAATATGAAAAAGTTTTTGCTCAGAAATAAGAAATATTCTCATTGCAATACCACTTCTATACATGTCTATCAAATAGGAAATTAAATATTCAAAGGGACGAGCAGATTGTGTCTTTCAGCGATAAAATTAATAAAGTTGCTCGTTTTTCTGTCAGATGATTTTTTATTGCTTCTCAAGTTTAATAAATAAGAAAAAAAAATCAGTTTTACGAAATTCAAACTGCTTATGCTTTTAGCGCCACCCGACATCCCCGATCAGCATACGATCATCACGGAAACGGTTATCGCTGGGCAACCGTTCAGCCTTTACTGTCCAGTATTTTCAGCTCCATTGCCACAGGTAATGCACATATTGATTCACCTTTTTTGATGTTTATTGTAGCTGATATGTTTATTCTTTAAATACTTCGAATCACTTGAACTTCTTCAGCAAGTCCCTCTAAAGTAGCTGCATGAAGAAAAGAGAATTGCAAAGTGATGTTTGCTGGCGGTTATTGACAGCCGCAATAATGCTCGCCGCAGTCTTTATATTTATCCTTGGATTAGAATTTGTTTAGTGATTTTTAGCGCGTGCACTTATGTTTCAGTCTTCCAAAATCGATTTTCAATTTCTGCAAAAGCAACCAATATTTCATTGATTGTTCATAACCTTCACTAGGCCTTGATACGTTGAAATAATTGACAAATTCAGATATTATTCTTCTGCAACCTAAAAACATCTGCCTTGATAGAAGCGATTATAGAGGAATCTTTGAAACTTGTGCAATTTTCACCTTCTAAACACATTTTAGAAATAATTCGCGGCTGTTGTCTCTTATCCACCCTCACCCTAAAAAACCTGTTTAGGTTATTAAATTGTGTGTTACGATATACATGAGGTAGATTTGGAAGGTTGCCAGTTGTTCATTTAATAATGTTGAAATGGTGAATATATTATGTAAAAGAATGAAAGCTGGGCAGATTGGTACTGTCTTATTTTATTCAAGGTAACATGGCATTTGGACGATCGTCCTATTGCCGAAGGTGATCCCAATATTCATCTATCCGACGATAAGCGTCGTTTGCATATTCTGAGGTCACGAACAACGGATGCAGGCAGTTATAAATGCGTTGCGAGAAATCCTGCTGGAGAATCGTCAAAAACTTTTCAAGTGGAAGTGTTAGGTATGTTAATTTTTGAAAACAATACACTGAATTAAAACTGCTTTGGAAATTCCTTGGTTTTTCGTGATATAACTTGACATAGGTAATTTCTAAATCATGAAATCTATTCGAGTTGATTCTACTAAATATGTTTCTAAAAAGTAGAAACCTACTAAAAAATTCGGCTCTTGTTATTTTTTGACTCTCTCCACCTGCACACACTAAAAACTACGAATAATTTTCAAACATGCTTCGTTTATTGCCACTCACACCGTACAATGCTTTCATAACCTGTTATCCTTGGTGAAATTTCCACCACACCGTCTCCATTCTACTCATCGTGGTAGTCCAAAACAATTTTTTCCCCAATATTGGTAGCAGGGAGATGAGGAGGAGGGCAGTGTATGAAATCAATGAACTCAAATTCTTATTTAGTTGCAGATGGAATTCATCTTTTCGTTGTTGTGCAACTAACTCTCCGCTCATTTTATCATCCTCAACATTGCAACTTTACAGTCCCACCAAATCTGGACGAATCTTCCTATAAGTTGAAGCTGTCGGTCCTTGAGAATGCGCCAACTGAAATCGGTTGTCCAGTGAGTGGTATACCATCACCAACAATTTTTTCCCCAATATTGGTAGCAGGGAGATGAGGAGGAGGGCAGTGTATGAAATCAATGAACTCAAATTCTTATTTAGTTGCAGATGGAATTCATCTTTTCGTTGTTGTGCAACTAACTCTCCGCTCATTTTATCATCCTCAACATTGCAACTTTACAGTCCCACCAAATCTGGACGAATCTTCCTATAAGTTGAAGCTGTCGGTCCTTGAGAATGCGCCAACTGAAATCGGTTGTCCAGTGAGTGGTATACCATCACCGGATATCTCATGGTTGGCAAATGGACAATTGCTAGAAGAGGGTCGCGCAAAACGCGGTATTGTTCTTGCACCTGGTGGCAAATCGGTGAGTATACAACCATCTCTTTGATTCATCCAATACAAATATTTTTATAGCGGTATCATTAAGAATATGAAAATCGATTTCACCTAATTTGATTGCTACCAGAATCCTCAATTAACCATGTGGAGCCAATATGATCGAAAGCTGAAGACGAAGCAATATTGTCAGATTGAACGAATCTCTATTGGCACAAAAATTGAAACGCTCGATGGAAAATTATGAATTATTGTTGATGTCACAATTTAATGTTGATAATTTAATGATCACACGTTTTCAATTTGATTAATTACCACCGAAACAAAAAGTGATTGTTGAATGTGGGGAACGTGTCCCTTGAGGGATTCACATCTATTGAACTCTTCGAATGTTTTTCTCAGGACATTTTTATCCATATTCTTCTTACCTTAAAATATTTCATTCCTTTTCAGATCTGTCACGTTATATAAAAGTGGACTTTTTTTCTTCATTTTACCTCAGTGCATAGTTTTATAACTATCCATTATTTCAAATGGATTCCCTTTAACTGTAAGGGAAATTTTCTCTGGATTTCATTGGATCATAGATTCGCGACTTCTATAGTTTACCAAATTTTTGCTTTGTTCCCAGAAATTCATATGAAATCTTTTATGGAACCAATTTATATCCAGAAATTGAAAATCACAATATTGTTTATTACAACTGCAGGATCAAAGAAAGAAAATTTTTACAATTTTTAGCGCAAAAAATTCAAACTTTTCAGGTACTCATCGATTCAGCTCAACTTTATCATGAAGGAATTTACACGTGTGTTGCAGCAAACAAAGCCGGCAGTCTCGACATTGACGTTCATCTCATAGTATTGGGTTAGTTTAACGCTTTCATCTCGACTGTTCGACTTATTTTCAAATTCAGGGGTTGTATATTAGCATTGATCCCCAAGAGGAAAAATCTCTGATTGAATACTCTCAGAAGCGTCTATCCATCTACAAAAAAAAATCATTGAAGAAAATGAAATATCAGAAAGTTATGATCATCCGTCGCTTTTATTTTATTTATTTTCGTAGAGGAAAGTTGTTGATTTTTAGCAAAAATATTTACTAAATAAAGCGCTAAATTTAAAATATTTTCCTCTCATGAATACTGATACTTCAGTGTTTTATCAATCATTATTGAATATGTTTGCTATTCGTGAACAACGTTTCAATGCCACTGAACTTCCATTATTGTTATGCTATACAAATTTGAGTACGATGGTATAGGTTGTTCCCACATATGCGTTCAGCAAACTCTCTTCGAAAATGTGCTTTTGCTGCAGATGTGGTCTGAGCCATATTTAACGCCCTCAGTGTGACTGAAATGAGCGGTTCATATATAAGTTTTCAAGAGTTCATTAAGGTAATAGATCTTATGTTGTAGGAGAACATATTATAAAACATCTCCCTGTCATATTTAAAAGGTAACTAATTGGAAACGTGAGAGTGGTTGGAGTGCGTAAATGGTAGATATCTTGCGTATTGCCATTTTACTCGGTCTTTCCACTATCTCCACCCCCCCCCCCCCNCCCCCCCCCCCCCCCTCCCCCCTCCCTCTCCTCTGCTCTCAAAAAAGCCGCAATGATTGATTTGTTTTAATTTGCCGAAGAATGAGTATGCATTACACGATGTAAAGATAGATATGAAAGTATTATGCAGCGGAAAATATATATGAAAGAACAGTACATCACAAAAATTTAAAAATAATAAAAAGTGTAAAATTTACATATATCACAACCACCATGTCCAAAATACAATAAATAAAGTGAAATATGGTGAATATTATAAATACATGCATTTGCACACATGACTAAATGAGGATCTATGCAGTTCGGTGGTCGCAAGTTGAATATTGCTGTTCAAAGTTATATGGTCTGGATAGAAGTGTGGACGGCTAAATTTAGTCCAATTAGATAAAAACAACCGGGTCGTCAATACTTTTTCATACCTCTGGCTTATGGTAGTTTTCGTTCGTTCGTCAACATGCAGCCACTAAGTGAATTTAAAAAAATCAATTGAAAGCGTTGCTTAAGAGTACCATTCATAAATCTTAAGAGTGTCATATACTTTTTTCGCATACAATAACTGAAGTGGATTGACAATGAATAGTGGGGTAATTAATTATACATGTGACTGCCAATAAATATTTCAAGACCCGTTTGGTAATTCTTTGGGAATAGATCTTCCAAATATCTAGAAAGAATTCAAATATAGAGAGATTAATGTGAAATTGAACTGGTACTTAACATCCATTAAATTATCCACTGTATTCTCATCAACGTGAAGATGGAATACGAACCGCTTCCATCGCGTATTGTTTCTCCTACAAAATATGCAAATAAAATGGAAATGATGAGAAAAGGGTTAAATCTTTGATAGTCTCTATAGATTATCCCTGCTGACTAATATGAACTCTTTATTTTTTGATTTTTCTTCATAGAAAGTGTTTTCCACATTACTTGAAATATTTTTAATTACAGGAAACAATTTTTTCGTTTTTTTTCCTATCGCATAAAACCAATCCTTCTCACTATTACAACAAAATCGGATTTCACGATATTTAAGCATTTTGGAAAGCATAAATCGGAAAGATTAATGGCATTTCAATTTGATGACCTCATTGATTGATACGGGTGATAAAATTACTACGATAATATTAAAGTTTTCTTCGTTAGCATTTCGAAATCGGTTACCTTCAATTATTTAAATTATATTTGAGCTTGAATCATGTACTTTTTTTGGCGTCAAGAGTTAATCGTTCAAATGTTACTAGTGTAGCTCCTCAGTTTTCAACCGATTTTATGCCGAACAATTTTTAGAAAAAATGTTAAGGAAACTGAAAATTCCACGTTTTTTGAAGCATAAACAGCTGAAATTAAGAAAAAAATTATCAGTTTTTTCTCGGAATTTCCTTATCATCGGCGAATTCGCATCCGTTTAACACAATTAGAAAATCGTCTCTCAATATGAAAAACTTAAAACAATATCGCCGGGCGAGATATTCCGCAGATTACGATGATTGATCAAAGTTTTCTCATCGAACATTAAGAGGGATTGGGAGCAATCGATAGGAAGAACGGATGCCGATATCTTTACTCCTTTTTTCTCTCCAATAGTTAATGAATTTTCACTCGTATTAACTTGCTGAAAAATGCTGTTGATAAAGGGGGATTATCAACTTCCTTTTAAGCAAACAATAAGCATACCATTATCAGTTTTTCTTGCGCATGAAGAAGACGTCCAAATCCGCGACAGCATCCGATTAATCCCAGAACGCCGGTCAGTACAGTACCCATAATCGAGAGTACCTCACCCAACGTTAGCAGAAGTACCATATCAGCTGCATTGGGATGCACTCAAGAAGACGTAGTACAAGGAAGTTATAGTCAAAGATGGAAAGGTAATATTTTGAAGACCTAGCGTATATACGAAACTCAGTAGCGTAGACTTGAAGTAGACTTCATACTTGAGTTGAGAGGCATCCTTCTCATCACTCTCGCGTTTCCTCTCTGAGCTATACTAATGATTCAGCTATGCAAAAATATTATCTACATTAGTGTAGTAGGTTTAAAATTTTCGATGATGCAGGAAACTATTCCATAGAATCGTGAAAAATGATTAATATCCAAGAGTATAAATTTGACACTCATTTCTATCGATTTCTAACGATCGATCAAATATTTTTTGATACACAATTGAACTGAATATATGATGATTACCTGCATAGTAAAGCTGTGAATGCGTATCGATTGCATATACCGAATAGACTAGCCAACACATCGTCGACATATAGACGAGTGTTTGAAAGGTGCACATCCCACAGAAGGCGACCGCATGAGCATAGCTTTGCCAACGGCCCCTATAATCCAATCTTATTGCAGGACGAAGCAGATTTCTGGGCTATTTAACATTGCATAACCTCTATATGTGCTTTTCCTATTTTTCTTTATTTATCCTCCGCCATTAGGCTATTATATACGTTTTATCTCGTTCTCCTACCCTCCTATTGTTGCCCAGGTGGGAAAGTAATTAATACAGTTTTACAAAATACGCATGGGAATCCTTATAAAATACTGTAGATCGGTCGAAGCGTTCAGCTTTCCGAATAGCACTAAGGAGAGGTGTTTGCTGCTTATTAAATTTAGATCATAGTTCATGACTGTTGATCTGAGAGTTCCACAGCCCGGAACCTTCGACTCAGTCTCGAAATATAACTATTGAAGTGTTACTGAACATTCCTACTTAATCAGTTTATCTCACCACTTCCTCTCTTTTGCTCTGATCATAAGAAGAAAAATTGAGGAAAAGGAAAATTCAATAGGATGGACTGCTTATCTACCAACAAATAAACGATGCAAAATTGAAGAAAAATAAATGGGGGAAAAGTTTAGGCAGAGAATGCAAAAAAAAAAACACTTTTAGACTATAAACGTTGATGTTTTTTTTATACAAGTGATATTTCTTATGCATCTTGTCTATAGTTATTGATCGCTTCTTATTTAGATAATCAGCTATAATCAAATGAGATGATGATCTTTGATTTCGATCAAAAACATCTTAAATTCATCACAAATCAGCCGTGAAAATACGATAATTTGTTTGCAAAAATCCAATGAATAGAGAGTAGATGAAATATGAAATTATTGCTCCATTATCGGTATTTTTCTTCAAAAAATCTTAATCACATATATAAGCGTTGACATTCTTAATTACATGTATAGAACAGTTCGCGACGGTTCTGAATTCATTTTTATCTTAATTTGCATATAAAACCCGGAAATTATTCATATGAAATACAAAATAGATTAATCTTTCCCATTCATTTTTTACATCAATGACTTTTTTTATGTATGCGTTATTGCGATTTCATGCATATGATCTGATTGCTTTCATTGCTCACAGTAGCATAACTCATTACCGTAATTCAAAGGAGATGTATGAACTTACGCTCTCATGCCAATATAGGCACAAGAAAGAAGATAGGTGGCCCAAGCTGAAGATGTAAATCGATAGAAGTTGAAACCAGTTAGCAGCATCGAACTGCTTAGACACACAACCGACATCTGCAAGTCGAAATATTAATAGGTCGTTGATGTGGAAAATTATTTGGCACCCTGAGTCATTTGGAGAGTAGGGAGAGGAAACGATGAAATGGGGAGTAGAGGGAGAGGAAGTGGAGGGGAAATATTCAGTCGTTTCGTTTTTGTAGATAATTTACTTAGCGATACCCTAATATCTTGCTTTAGACAAAAAGTGGGATCTTCACTCATGAAGATGCCGAACATGATAAGAAGATAGGAAGCAATGTGTGTTTTTTTGGGGCAGTAATTCACTGTGTGTGAAAAATAAAATTGTAAAGAAAATAATCGTGGCCACAGACTCCCACTAGCTGAAAAAAACATTTCATGACGATTGTATTGAATCGGCCAGATTCAAGAGATCCCTAAATCTTAGCTTTGGCAACTTCCCAAAAGTCAAAATCTTATCTAATTCTCAAAACTGAAACCCGTTATAGGTCTTTATTTCTTCGTGTCAGTTTTATGAACAGTATGAAAAGATTTTAAAGCATTTTTGAATTTGCAATATTCGCATCCGCATTGTGACGCTTGTGCAATAAGTCGGCCTATATCTATTGCACTTTAGAAATTAGCTAGTGGTATTTTGCAAAGATGTTTGCGAATATTGCTCTTTTGAAAAAAAAATTTTGATGTAATCATATTGCGTATTTTGAAATTATATGAAATATTTCTATTCTTAGGTTATTTTGATCCACGAAAAAAGTTCACTGAGAATAAGCTATTTACGGATTGCAAAATTAATGGGACTTGTTGAGATAAAATTTGAATGAATTATTTCAAAAATATTTTCTTTAAAGCTTAAAATTTCGTTTTTGGCGAGGTGCATGCTCACATTGAACATTATTGATACCTTATTTGTTATGCATTTCTTGATGTGTTTTTTTCTATTATGAATGCGTTTATTCTCATAGCACTTTCTAAATGATATTGGAGAGCAACAAGGCTCTTCCTTGGATTTTTTCCTTCTGGAACAAAATGAGCAAAGAATTCAAAAAGTCATCCGAAAGCTGAACTTTAATAGTTTCTATATAGCTGGGAAGAAGGGGGAGGGGCTTGGATGAGGGGGATTGGAGTAAGCGGTGAAAAAGTGTTGAATATTTAAGAATATTTATGACTCAAAAAAAGTCTAACCACAGAGAGTACAGCTTGTGTATTAGCGACTCGAAGTATAAATGCCCAGTCCATTCCAATATATCGTGGACGTGATGTGTCACTACTTTCTGAGCGTATATCCATTCCAATAGCTGTCAACACATCTTCGATACGTCTTTCCTGTAATATTTCCATTGAACATCGAAGTTGACACAATAGATGAGATGATATCACTGAATTGTTGGAAATACTTTCTTGAATTTTGTTTTCTCGCATAATTATTCTCATAAAATTGGAACAGAATTAATTGAATTAGAGAATGGTATTGATTATTTTGCATGAATTGTTTGCATAGATCTTTTGAAGATGTACAATATTTTTTCTTTGATAGTAATTTTTGTCATATCAATGAAAGAACTTGAAATTCGTTCTGTTCTAATTGATGAAATAATTTAGAGTTTTTGAAATATTCGATTTCTGTGACCCAAAAGGCTTAGGTGCTGATTAGATGCCGATCGACAAAAGAGCGCAATGACAGAAGGTCTTTATAAGAACACATTTATTTACTTGCTAACTGATGCTATTAAAATATATATTTTAGTTCCAGCAGGAAAAGAAATCAGTCATTATGCAAATATGGCGTCTAACGACTGATTCCTGTACATGCTGAAATTAAAATATTTTAATGCTTTCATAGGTAGCCTAAAGTTCTTTCGGTATGTAGCTCGCCGATAGAAATCAGACTGAATTAAATTTGAGTATTTTTTGATTCATTTTTGGAGAACTGAACTTGAAATCAGTTTATTCCAGAAGGAAAAAAATACCGTATAATCTCAAACAGCAGGTCATGCATGGGCTATGAGATTCTTATTTCATAGGAAAGAGGATTGCGCTGATTAGACTTAAATATTTTTAAATTCATTGATGGTGTATTACCAGACAAAAAATGCTTTTTTTTTTGAGAAGAGAGTGGGAATATTAAAAAGTTTATTCACGCGAGTGAAATAATCACAAAATTTCCAGTCATTTGCCACATAATTCTTTTTGGATCGATCCGTTTCAATGCTTATTTCTGACTAAAGGCTGAATAGAAGCGGAAAGTTTTTTGCGAGAGATTCTAATTCAAAGAGTACAAATTAATTAATTCATTAGGGAACGAGAAAAGCTCATTACTTGATGAATTTATCCCCTCTTATTGGAGAAAACTATATCGGAAAAAAGTCAAAACTCATAAATTTACTGATTGAGGACAATGTGCTTCATATATGCAAATACAAATTTATATATACATATATATATATATATATATAAGATATTTTGAATCAATATTAGAATTCTTGAACTCAAATAACAGAATAACAAAACTAATAAGTATTTACTAATAAGTATTTAATTTCGATTTCTAGTCATGACTATGAATATTCGTTATTCCGTTTAATTCTTCCCTTCATATTAAATTTTTCTTCACATGGATTATGAGAATGGAACTTCACTCGGCTTGCCTACATACTATATTCATACTTTTATACTGTCAAACTCTCACAACTAAAAGTAGAGACAGGGAACGTGGGACCAAATTTTATGTCGCCCACCCATGACGCACATAAAAATATCAACTTTTAGTATTGAAATATTTTTATAAGCATTTTTCTTGTACTTCCTTATTATTTCTTATTTTCCATTTCACATCACATTTTTTGCTCATATGTGATCACCTCCTGTTGCTCGTTGTTGTGTTGAGCTATTAACTACTTCTTTAGAATTTATATCATTCAATGTAGTGGAATTTTTTTATTGGTGAAGAAACTGATTTCAAATGTACATTTTTTGATTAGTCCAATTCATTATTTCATTCTTATTCGTCATTAGCAAAAAGTACAACGACCAGAACAGAAAAAAATAATCATGTTATTATGCAACTTGAAATTTTTCGTAGAAATTTATTGAACACTAAAAAAAACGCTTGTAACCATTCAATCGCAGATCGAAATAAAAATACACTCCACCAAATCAAAACATTACCGCAGTATTCGTCTATTACATTAGCTTGGTTCTCGCTTGAAAGGTGTGCATATGTGTGCAATTAAATATACAATGCATATAGTCGTCATGGAAACTGTTGTATATGTAAAAAAAAAAAAACTTGAAAGAAAGCTGCAATTTGTTTCATGCGCTGGCATCATTGACGCAAAAGTATTCGATCAAAGAGATGAAAAAGAACTTGAATAAAGATCGCTAACAAACTCACATCTTCATTCCTAATTGCTTTAGTTAAAGAAGTTTGTTGTTCAGATTCTATGGGAAATGTATTACAATAGGAATGTACCATTTTTCAGAATGCCAGAACTTGGTACATGTATCGATGCCCACCTTTCTTCCTCCTTCCTCCCTCCCTCAACTCCTCTTACAAAAATGTGAAAGTCAAAATCGAAAATTATAATCATATATTCTAAAGTCTAATGTAGCACCTTATCTGAATTATGACCATTATTAGCAATTATGATCGCCATATGATGATCATAGGTGATAGCAAATGCTGATTATTCAACGCGATGAACTTGTAAGTGATTGCCAAACGTGTTACTGGTAATTAAGTGAAGTGCTATAAACTTTCTTAGCGCAACGATTAAAGCTAAAAACTACTCCAATCCGGATTCCAAATGCAATGAGTTCATGTTTTCAATTACTATAGAAGATGATCGACTTAAGTACTCGAGTGCTATGCAGCTAATCTGCAATTTTCAGATATTCAACTAGACATTTCTAATTCATAGGGGTAGCGTGAAGAATTCAGACACCACTTCACCGACTTATAAAAAGTAGTAAAAGGGAATAGAAAGAGCCTTAAGATTCTTACCTCGGCTTTGCTGTTCTTCATCTCATTCTGATCATCAACAGTCTTCCCGGTCGGTTCACCGTTGTCTTGTGCGCCTTGTTCTTGTGTCTTTGGCTTATTTCCGCTAAAGTCTGGCTTCGTCATTGCCGTTGGTAGTTCAACGGGACTCTTCGTCTCCTTCCACAAAGAGCGACCACTCAGCGACGAGGCGTCATACACAAGTGGCTATCCTTGATCGACGGCGCAACGCTGCATCCTCACATACACAGCGGTGCGAAATCGATGTAAGGCGGTCCTTCCGAATGCCACGTGCTGGTGCGTCCCACCACCGACTCCGTCTCACATCGATGTCGGAAACACTTTTAAGCACTCTTCATTGGCGTAATAACGCACTTATCCAACATAATATATGCGTCGTAAAGCTTCCTGAACTCGCAACTAACCCGGTGACATGATTGCAGCACCAGATGATTTTTTGCTAGTGCTTCGCAAATTGATAAGTGGCTAGTGTAAGTGGGGAAGGGTAAGTCCGTATCACTAGGGGGTTTCCATGGGAATTCATTATAATAATTTCATTCTAGTGGTTCCACACTCGCTCTTTTGCTACCCTTTCGCTCTAGTGCTGAGGCAATTTTTTAGGACCTCGATGACTTGTTGATAGGGGGTGATTTGATCCTATAGATATTGGAGTGAAAAGAATGTTGGTGCAGCGATTTATATTGCGCAAAATTGAACAAGATTTCAGTGCACGCTTCGGTGTGTTTTCGGAGCACAAAAATTTTCCGCATAGGTGATCGAGCGCGTTCACGCCTGCATCTGGTCATTTATATCCCGTTTTTGCAAATCTTACTTCCTTTGCAATTTAATTCTATCATGATAAAATCGTTTCATATCTTGTAGAGATACACCCATAGATTTGATGCATTGTGCATTGACCTCTCATAACTTCTTATGAAGTCACTTCTATTCAGAAAATTGGGAATAAACTCAAAGGAAATATGCATCACTTACATCAATTGTTAATAAAGCCTTCATAGATATCTTTAAAAGAATTTGCTTTATGATCATATTAAAAGTGAAAATATATACATTATCGCTTATTAAAAGAGAAATCAAAAATTTCCTCGCATATCAGAAAAATTTAAAGGCGTTGATGATGTAGTTGGTTTTTTCCAACTCTATTGGCACATTTTTTTAATGGTGGAAAGCACGTATTCACGCTAGAGAACGCTAGATTGTTGTGGAATATTTATACTATGGGAAATTTGAGAAAAGAGACAAAATCCTGTTAGCCATTTGTGCCATAGATGTGCGTTGTGGATATACTACATGGCGTAAACTATCGAACAACTTTTTTTTGTTCAAGCGTTGTCCCATTGCAAAGTTGAAAGTTTTATAATATGCTGTTTCAGTGTTTTGTTTTTTTTAGTGAATTTCGCCTTAAGATTTTTATTCTTTTGTAGTATAGCTGTTTATGTCCACTTTGTTTTTTTTTTCCTATCCACTTGCATATTGAAGTTCAATTTCTGTCGATTTTTTCACATATTTATTTTGTATGTAAACGGTCGACTACTAGTCCATTCTTGAACATCGTTTCTCTCTGTGAAACAATTAGTGATTGACTGATTATGACAGCAGTTGTCATTATGGCAATAATTACTTCTTCTTTAGTAGTTATAATACTACTTTATTTCCTTTAAGTGATAAAATAATTGTTGCCGATGTTATTCAATATTTTTTTCATCTACTAATTTAAATTTATTGTTTGCAATTATTTGACATGATATCATAATCCTTTTCCTTAAGGATAGATAAGATTATCCATAAAACTTCAGAGATTTGAAGAATTAAACATGGCCATCGTATTTTATATCGCATTGAGAATTTATATCTTTCCTCATAAATATTCAACAATATATCTTTATATCTCATAAAAAACCTCAACTATTCAAAGCTGTCATAATCACCAAGGACGAAAATATTGCAGATATTAGTGAAAACATTTTGCAGTAGCAAGCAGCAACTCTGAGTTTCTCAAAAAAATTCTTTTTAAAATCTCAAAAAGAATATAGAATTTTTTTTTTTTTTTGCTATTCTTTGCAACGACATATTGATGCTCAGAAGCGATGTCTGCAATTCAGCAAGCTTATATTTCCAAATATCTCAATGGAATATCAAATGATAGAAGCACTAAGCGCTGATGTTTCACTTTAATGTTGTGAGCTTCTTATGTTCACTCAGCAATGAACGTATTTTGTTTCTTAGAAAATCCTTCGAATATCATGTTCCAGTACTTTCATTCAATTCGTTTAGAACAGATTTGCTTGTTCTTTTTTCTTTAGTAAAGCCCTTATAAGTGCCTATTGAACGAAAATTCAGCTTAACTGACTCGACCAGATTTTATGTTGATGAGAGACGGAAGTGAAATTTTTCTCATTTTTTAAGTTTCCTTGAACGAAATGTCACCTCCCTATGCTCTTCACTTCTTTTGCTGTTTGTGTCTTCTTACTGACCACGGTTTTCTCCGGCTTTTCTAGAAGCCATCTTAAAGCAGTGGAAAAAACCCTAGTGGTTTCCTCTTTTTGTATATATATATATATATATATATATATATATATGAAGTAGTTTACGTGATTATTAATGGCTCACAGTAATCGCTAAATTGAAACTCATTATTTTCGCAGGTGCATTTATTGTATATGTAGCAATTTCCTTTTAAAACATCATCACTGTGTATGAATGAAATATTTACTCAACATTCCGGTATAATGCCTTGAGCAAGAGCAAAACATGATAACCAGAGCATATGAAATCTATGTAAAGGAAGTAAAAGCATACATACACAAGGCTGACGTCATGTTGATGTGAGGAGGGGTGTTTAGGCTGTAAACAATGAATCGGAAGTGAAACAGTAATGACAAAATGCAAACAACAAGCAACGAAAGTATTATCGAATGAAAGAAATGATAGAAGCTATAATCACGGATGTTACAGAAAGACAAAAGTACCCAGTAAGTTTCAGTGAGAAGAGGCAATGAAAGAAAATGGAAGTGAGAGATAAAATTAGATGAGAAGTTGCTCATCGCTTATGTCTTATAGAAATGGTTGCTCAAGTAGACGAAATATACAAGAGCAATATCTTACCAGCTTGTCTTAAACAATTTGCAACTTGTTTACTATTAAATGAAGAAAATAATTTAAAACAAGGATCTTTATGGAAACTTACGCGATTACTTATATATAGAATTTGTTTGTTGCAAAATGAAAAGTTCTTTGTCTTTGTAGAAATTGCAATTCTTCATATAAAGTTCAAAAAAACATAACGCAAAATGAAACAAAAGATAACTTTGCTGCTGCTCGAGATCACTTCATTCTTTAAGTTGCATTATTGGTATGAAATCTTGACTATTATAATTAGTTGTTATTTTTTGTCTTTGTTTTTTGTGAAATAAGCTGTGTTCCTCGTTGTCTAATCATCAGTTGTATCTGATAATAGGTAATGAAAGCACAAATGTCATCTTTGCGCCTACATCCTATTTGCTTAGACAGTTTTTTCTTCTTGTCCATGTAAAAGTGCATTATGTTCCAGTAAGGTGCATTTATATATTGTCTGGCTAGCGAACAGCTAATGTGATTGGTGTAAAATATCTGAATGGAAACCTCAGGTCCACTGGTCCGTTTATTGTTTGTTTGACGCCATCCAAACGATTGTGTCCTTAACAAATTCTTGAGGAAGAGCAAGGTTTTCAGTGTCTAGGCAGGAGGTTTTAGTTCATCCGGCTGTCAAACAACTACGGCAGCAACAACATTGGCTAGGTAACTGAAGCAACAGCAATCTCAGCGATAGTAACAATAACGATAGCAATGATAGCGTCCTAAACGATGATAATCTCAGAACCGCAGCGCGAATCTAAACAACCTCACCAACAGCATCGGTGATCTGAACGCAAGCAAATTTAATGATAAGAAAAAATTTTTTGAAAAACTTAAAGCATCCTCCAATTGTAGAGATTCTCAAGTACGAAATTCTGTCATCAAAAACGAAAATATACCTCAGAAGAAATGCAGTAATGTCATTATTATTTATTTGCAATAACATGATTGCTACAAAATTGTTCACAAAGATTTAAGCTTTATTCTTGTGGATATTTGGAGTTATTATAAAATATGAGAGTAATTTCAGCACCTCCAAAACTCGGCGATGATGAGGAACTCGAAGTGGTTGTTGGTAAAGGTGTAACATTGAACTGTGATGTGGAACAAGAAGGATTACAATCAACGATCACTTGGCTTGCTGTGAGCATATTTACAGATTTATATACTTTATGCAAATTTATGTACTTCATATTTTATAAGATCGAGAACAAATTCATGAGGTGTCGCTTTGGGCAATGCCTCAACATAGAGCATTAAAAATGGAGTTGTAGTGGAATGTTATAGAAAAAGTTGGCTATTTCAAAGATCAACACCGGCACCTCATTGAGAACACACAAACACTTTAAATGTTAAATAAATTTGTTGGATTGTCATGAAACATGGCAAAAAGTACCTAATAAAATCACAACGGTATTGGAACTACCGACGTTATTGAATGGCATCGCGGTCGTGTTGAATGCATGATGGTGCTATGTGCTTTTTGCCAAGTAGTGAAGCAGTCTCTATAAGTGATGACGTCACTGCTTTTTGCAACAGATTCCAAATTTACCTGCTCAACCATAAAAATAACCGATGAAAAGTCTTTGACACGGCCATTTCCAAGTTTCTGGGTGGCCATGAGTACTAAACGACTAGGAAAAATTGTAGGTTGCAACATTCGTTAAATATCTACAATTATCTTGTTTGACGCAGCGTTTGGGGTATTTTTTAGATGCTGGAAGTTCGTTTATGAAACTTCGCTGAAAATTTATGAACTTCCTCAAGCAAACGTTTTCCCTTGAGAAAATTCGCTTTTCCATTCGACAACTCCATACATTTTTTTTCCTGCAGAATGGATCCGCAAGTCTCCCATCAAATGCACAAGTTGTACTTCATGGTCGTCGTCTATATGTTGATGAGACTGTACTCGCTAATCATGGAGATTATCAGTGTCGAGTGAGAAATAACGCAGGCGAAAGCAAGAAGAATTTCAAATTGTCAGTTATTGGTAAGTATATGAAAGATATGTGCATCATTCTGCAGATTTGCTTTGCAAGAGTTTATTACGGCAATGTCTTATCTGTATATTTGTATGTGTCTGTCTCTCTGCCAGATCATTAATCTCAGCCAGGAAAACATGAGCTTAAAACTTTGTTAATATTAGTATGCATCATCCGTTATGCTACAATGCCACATTTTGCTTTGATTTTTCAATTTCGAAGCAGTTTCAGATCTTTGAAGTGACTTGCTTATGTTTACTTATTAAGGAACTTTACAGTACTGAGGAAAAGATCGTAAAATCCTTTATTTATCTCTAGCAGGCCACGAGGTATTTTATGTTTTCCATAGTGACGGGTGGGAGTAGAGTTTAAGTTTCCGAATACTCTACCTGGACGTGGCAGAAATTCAATATTAGAAGGGGTTTTTTTCGGTCCTTCGTGTACCTAGTGCACCTTTATTCGCATTGATAGGCCAAAAAATGAAGTTAGAACAATCCACATGTACAATCGATCAGCTCGCGAGCATGCGCAAACACGAGTCGTTTACTGAAGAGTTTTGCCAATGTTTAACTCAATTAAAGGATGCATTCGTTCTTTCGCATATTTTATATTCACTAGGAATTTGTAAATCTTTTAGTGCATTTTTTCACTTGTCCTTCTTAAATGCTCGGAAATGTAACACTTTCCAGACATGTATGCTATACAAATGGATGGAAAGACATCACAAGTTTCTTATGGTATTCGTCATCTATCTAGATGAAAGGGCTTTGCATGAATTTCTTTTCTAGAGAGGAGGTTGGGAACATCATTTTGAACAATTTTGGAAAACAGTGTTGAATATCCGTTATTCAATTCCAGGCTTACACTTTCGTAAGTCTTAAGAGACCTGGTTAAGATGTGACTGAGTCATACAGCTATTCATGATGAATTATTTTCCGCTTGGTGCATCAATTGTGCAACGTTTATTTTTTGAGAGGAATCATTTTTGCCATTTTCAGATATGCATGTTTGGCTGCCAACAAGGCTGGTACAATCTCACGTGAATTCTCTATCCAGGTAATGGGTCATATCTTTTCCATACTGCATATTCCATTGAGTGCTGTCACTATAAACAGTCAGTTAAAAGTTATGATGGATTTTTTTATCGCAATATTATGGAGCTTCCCTCTCATCTTTTATCCTCTTTTCTCGTAGGAAAGATCAATGCAAAATTTGCAAATTTCACGGCATTTTGGCAATAAATAATTCACTTGTGCTACATATTCTTTATAAAATATCACCATAAGTTCGCGCAAGAGATGATGCTTTGCTAAGGGATTCGAAAATGCAATTTTCAGGTAATTGCACCACCTGAAATCGATGAGTCAGGTGATCGCACAGTTCTCGAAGTGTTCGAGGGACAGTTGGTTACACTTGAGTGCCCCGTTTCGGCACCTATCGGTATCGTTGATATTGATTGGCTCAAACATGGACGACCAGTTACGGTTAGAGCTTATCACTATTGCCAATAGTGAATGAAATATTTTAAAGGATTTGCCATTTGGATTACCAAATAATAGCTGAACGTTGAATGTGAAAATTGCAAGAAAAATGTGAAAATTGCAAAAAATATTTCCATAAAATATGTTTAGTTTCATCTGTTTCCCAATGGTTTTCTCAGCTCTTCACAATCTCAACAAACAACTTTATTAAGAATTATGGTTATTTCACTCGAGATGAGTCTTCAGAATCTCTGCCTTGATAGTTGATATATAGATTAGATGATAAAGCAGTTTTTCTCTTCTCTGGCCTGAAAATGATAAAACACAACTCATATTGCTGGCCTTAACGCGATAGGGCATTTTTTCTCGTCTTTGGCTTGAAGTCGACTTCGGTCTGAACTCGGTACTTGAAGGAACTATTTTTTATGATGAAGTTTTCCAACGTACTAAATCTTCCACTGTACTATCATATTGTGATTTTATTTTCAGCCCGATGAGGTTAATACACAAATCTCACTGGACAAAACCCGTTTAGTGTTAATGAATGTGCATAAAGAGGATGAGGCAATTTTCACATGTGTTGCGAAGAATAGTGCTGGACAAGCGGCTAGAGAATTTGAACTGATTGTACTAGGTTAGTCCTTTATTGCTATTAAAACCCATGTTATTATCATTTTAGATTTATCTGCAATTTTGCTTTGCCGAATTTTTCGTTGATTTTGTTAAATTTCGTGATTTCAGATGTGAGAATAATTTATTTTTCATTCTATTGTCTATTCAATGTAATCATCGCAAATTGTTTTATGTATGACATCATTGTTGTTTCAATTTATTGTCACAAAAATTAGATAGCTTTTCAATCTAAGAAGTGTGTAGTTCTTATCGTCTTGATGAACAGTAGCGTTGTTTGTATATAATAACATCCATGAACTATGCCTATCTCACTTCTTGATGCTGTCTTTTTTATATTTTTATCTTCCTATGATTTTCTTTCGTATTTCTAAACTAACCGGCATAAAAGGCGATTGATTTAAGAGAAGATAAGGAGTGGCGAACATCTTTTAGCTATCTTTTAGCTTAAGTGGTTGAGATCTCTATGGTTCCTAATCAGATGATTATCAACAGGTTGAGATTAGATGATAAAACATTTGTATATAATTCACTTCATTCATTGTTTTTGGGCAATCTTTGTTATTTTACTAGACGACTCCAACATTCGGCGGTTGACTATGGAAAAGTTGAACATTTCAAATTGCTCAACTTTAATTTATTCAAGGACTCTAAATTTGTTTTACCTCTGTCTATAACGTGTGAGCTGTAAAAGGCTAACTGCAACGTAATGGAGCTCATTGAATCTCACTGTTTCCACGAAAGATTCTATCACTTGAAATAGAAAGTGGTTATCGCACATGCTTTCTTTTATTGCCTGCTGATAGCGCAATGCAATGGTCCGACTTGAGCAACCTGCTGTGGTGCGCTTCCACATTTTTATTGTTGTTCATAACTTAAATAACTTTAGTGCCGCCAAGGATCGTCGGTAAAATGGTAGAGGATGTCGTAGTGATCGAAGGAGAATCGCTTGAACTTGAATGCGACTTTGAAGCCGATCCAATACCCGAGATCTTCTGGTTCAAAGATGGTGCAGCCGTTGGAGAAAGAGTACAGGTTCGTGATATATTGGTTTTTTTAAATGTTTGATCGATATATAGGCAGATAATAGTGTCACTTCTGCGTTGCGAGTAACCGATAGCGGTTATGTTAATAGTAATAACAGCGACAATAAAAGAATAATAGTAGTAAATAATGCTAGGAAAAATAGTAATAATGATGATATTCATCGCTCTAAAAAATTACAAAAGCTAATATTGCACTATCATCATCTCTTTTATACTTCACTTCGCCTAAGAATAGAGATGCGTTTTCGAAAAATATAATCCTCTGATATAATCTACCGTCGTACCGCTCATCGCTTTCCCTTCACATGGATTTCATTCATAAACAATTCTACCATCGCCCATGTCATGCCCCGCTATAGGTGCATAATCCGCCCTGGAGACAAAACTGGTGATTACTCTTCAAAGATGCAGTCTACTGCATCGAATATGGCTATTGGCTGCTTGATGTATTGGTGAAACATGCCGCTACTTCTATATAAGATTTTGCAAGCACGTTCTTTGCACGAAATTCAATAACGCACCGTTGCAAAGGAAGCGATAGAGAGTTCGCATCTTGTCTTGAAAGCAATGAATACTTTCTCATAAGAACAAATAAATGCACCTAATAACCGCTTGGTTACCTTTACTCAACGGCGATGTGGAGGTGCTGATACTCCATAGCCTCACCTCTGTTCTGTTAACATCATCATATCCATTCAATTTGATGTAGATGTACGTTATGGTTTTGCATATTCTATTCAATTAAAATTTTTTTTTTTTGCAGTTTTATTTTGCAATAGTCCTCTAAATCGAAATATTAACGCAGTAAATAAATTTATTATTGTTATTCTAAATTATCATCATCTTCCGTTACTTGCAATATCGGAGCAACAACACCATCGGACAGACCTTCCAGACAAATATAAAATCGCACCTCTATATATTTTCTCATCACTATGTGTTTTTAGGGTTGTTGGTTATTGCATGAATTCCTCAAGACATCGAAAATCTATCGTTTCTATGCTACAACATTTGTTCTTAAATGACAGTTTGAATGAGTCTTGAAATGTTTATAGTGCGGTAAACAAAATCTGGAACATATAGTATGGGGTATATGTTGAAATGATAGAGTGTATAAAGGCGATCAATAAATAAACACGACCTTTCTATGACTATGAAATGAACTTTTGTTTCTTTCATTGTTTTTGACCGTTTGAGGTATAGAAAATGATTTTGCAAAATTGTGCTCTTTTTTATTTGCTTATTGATCATGACCGATTGCATTGGATGCAGTAAGGAAAAAGGAGAGTAGACTAATTTTTTGACAGGTTATAAGTAACTGATGAAGCAAAATAGATAGTTGAAAATAGAGATCTGAGGTAATAGCCAGTTAACCTTTAAATGAGCCTGTGAACTGGGATATGCCCTGATCTTAGAAACTGCTGTTTCCGCGGTCCTTGTAATTTCATAAATAGGGCATTAGCTGACATAGCTCAGAGTTTTATCGTTAAGCTGCACTCATGAGTTATTTCAAATCAAGGCATAGCCCTCTAAGTGATAACTTCATATAAAATAATTTTAACTGTGATAATGATAATACGATAAAAAGTTGCAATAATTCAACTTTGTAAAACGCTTAACTAAAATGTTGAATATGATTTAGCTACTAAATGAGAAACGAACGGCATTGGTATCATCAGCTGGCGAAGAGGATGCTGGTAGTTATCGTTGTACAGTACGCAATAAAGCCGGTCAATCTGAGAAAACATTTAACGTTCGAGTCATTTTGAAACCAGGCGAGTTCTTTTTATTTCTATTCTACTAAATTTAAGAGTTCAAAATTTTCGTAATTTCAGCTTTAGCCTCTACGGTTTAAGAACGCTGAAAACAACTTAAGAAAATTATGTAGCTGAATAATTCACATTGAGAAGTAAGTGAACTTTTTGAATATGATAAAACTTCTTATAAATTTTTTATGGCCCCATATCGAGTACAAGTTCAGTTCGATTGATTGAATTTTTTGCTCAAATAAATAAGTGGAATTTCCAGTCAAATATATAAATTGGAAACAAGTAAATATGGTAAAATGAACCTCGACATATATAACTCCGGAGTTATTCACCCGACATCGACATAAAGAGTATTTGGCCTTCATACTAGCATTGATAAAACCTATATTAGCAAAACACAAAAGAACGTATATGACTTTTACCGGTTTAGAAAACCGCACTTGCAATTTGAAATATTTGAATTTTTTTTTTTATTTATTATTTTTTGTTATATTATCGTTCAAGAATTATTACGTTGCAATCATGAAATATTTCCGTGCAATGATAAAGTGGAATAAATATTTCAGTGGTTGCACGAGATTTGAGACGAATTTTAGGACTAGAATTATCACTGCGATTACGAATTCATATTCCATCATGCAATCAAATGCCCAGTCTGTTCCACTTGTTTTCTTTTCTATGATTGCTCTTCCCTTATGTTGCTTAAGATTTGGCACACCCTTAAGTTATTCGTTTTCACGTTTATGTTTCATCACAAAAGCTCTTTATATATTCATGATCGCTCAAATTTACATTGTTTTGCAAGAAATGTTTCGAAATTCGAACTGAAATTTGCAATTTTGCAACAAAAATCGATCAATAGCAGTTGCGGATACAAGTGTGGCGATCATTTTGCAACCAAATTTTTTGTCATATTATCAAATCCCATGCTCGCGCCGAAATTTTTCCCAAATACATAAAAGTTGATCGCAACTAGAGCAAAATTAGAAATCGATATTGAATGATGTATTCGTGTGTTAAACTGTTTGGAGAGTTATTGTGCAATTTGAGACAATGTTTAGTTGACCATGCCTCGTCCTCTCTGCGTTGCAATTCCAGTTCAATTTGCACAATGCTGAAATGTTTTTTGCTGCATTCCTTAACATGTCTATGTTTCCTGGTTTTTGGCCGTTTTGAAGATAACAGTAGAGAAAGCTTCTCATATTTTGTAGTCCTTGTAATAGACTTTCTGTAGCTAAATGACAGCATTTTCTGAACGTGAAGGTCTTGTTGGCCAGTATGAACAAGTCTCGTTGGCATTTAAAATATTTTTCTGATTTGCTGTCTACAAATCTTGAAAAATTTCAGGCCAATGTCGTCCTCATCGTTTTACTGTTAACTCGTGTAATGGGAACAAGTCGCTATAGTGGTCGCTGTAAAAGTAAAAGAACTCCCCCTCTCACCTGTGATTTCCACTGAAGCAACTGTAAAAGCTTGAGAAAAAAGTCTTAATATTTATAAAATCTGCATTTTCCTAAACAAACGAAACTGGAGATGGAAGGGGGAGAGGGAGGGAGGAAGCTTATTGTTGATTCGTCTATTTGTTTCTGTGAGGCTACTGAAGCAAAAAAATTGGAAAGTGCAAGCTTTTGTGTTTTCATGTCTCTACACACATATGTGAGCGTCTCAAAAAGTGTCTTGCGATTGCTGCTGTCCATTATGTCTATTCTGGACATAATTTTATCCATCGCTTTATGCGCACAATGAATACTCTTGTATCCATCGATTGCTAAGGTGATGATATGTATCTTTGCTATTTATATCGTTTAGAGCTTTTCCTCCAATTGCTTCCTGCTGATAGTTAATTCCTATTGCTTTGCTAAATTATTCCCTATAAATTCGACGCATACGTTTATTGCTCATCTGAAAAATTATTTTTGATTTCAGAGCTAATAGGAAGCAACGAGACGACAGCGGTTGAGACGCTAATCACCCATCCAGTTACTTTTGAGTGTCCTATCGTTTCGCCAATCGGTGTTGAACTCATGTGGGCTAAGAATGAGATCCCCGTCGTTTCGGGAACCGAAAACATGCAGGTAATTATTTCTGGTAAACTTTCACTCGCAAATATTCCCTCCTTTATTTGATCATATTAAATTTTCCCAGAAAAGTAGATTATGAATTATTTCGCACAGTGGAAACGAAATGTCTACAAGAATTTATGAAAACCAATAAGGTGATTTCAAAGTTCTCTTTCCTTCCGAATTTCGTTTTCTAAGTCAACCACCCTGTGATGTGAAGTGCAGTCTTCTACAAATCAGTAAAATATGAAGATATTTGGCTAAAAATGAGGCACAATTTTTTTAGCATCTAAATCTGTTGATGTTTCGTGCTTTCCAATCAGCAGCAATATTTGAATGCCATTCTATAACATGAATGCCATGATAACTTTTGCTGCTACTGTGATGCGAAGAGCACATTTTAGTCGGAATTCAAAGGGGATAGGATGAGGTCGGATGGAGGAATAGAGAAATGTTGATGAGTTAATTTTGAGAAAATTTCATGGCAAAAGTTATCATCCGAAAAGTTCCTCATTATTCCTATCACAATTTTAAGAATATTTTTGCTAATATTTCGCTTGTTCGCTAGCATTACAATGATTTGGAAGCTATGAATAAGTATTTCAAAATTTTCACCTCCTGCCAGAAATTGCTTTAATTTTATGTTTTATTACATAAAGTTATGATTCATTATTGTTCATAAGTATTCATAAATGAAAACTCAATAAATTTTTCATCTTATTCTGCAGCAATAGGCCTTTGTTGATTGTTAATAAGGCTATTATTGGTGTTTCTGAGAGGCTTCATCAACGTTTTTTAGGTGCTCAATGGTGGACGACATCTACTAATAAGCTCAGTGGCACCACATGATGAAGCTGTTTATACGTGTGTAGCACGCAATCAGGCTGGTCAAGCGCGCAAAAATTTCAAGTTGTCTGTGTTGGGTTTGTTCATTTGACATTTATTAAACTCAAACTTATCTAAAGTAGTAGTAGTGTGTTTGATGCCCGCTTTTGTGGACACCTACTTAAGTGATAACTGTGCGTATAAATATGAGTGTATATACATGGGGTAGTTTCAACTCAAAAGTTACAAAAACTAAAAAAAATAAATTTTTATTTTAGTCCACAGTTCATGACTCACTTTTGGATTTCAAATCTCATAGATTGGCGATTATAGACATTCAATAGCGACTCAAAACTTGCGGATAAATTTTGTTCTACAATCGCTAGGATGCGTATAAAAATTAATTTTGATTGAGAATTTGTACAACCGTTTGATTACACATGAGAACATTCATTTTGAATATTTATGAGGCCATTTCAACTGCTGCTCTGAATTGTAAAAGTATACATCGCGCCAAATCCACTAACCCACTTTTATTTTCTGTTCAAATCCGTCTGCCGTAGGTTTCACCCTGAATCAAAATATTTGCATATTCGAAGGGTATTTAGTTTCACATTTCATTATTTGAAGCGTTTAGTTATTGGCCTTAATGGTCGAAAATTCGCTATGACGCTTCAGTGAAAAATACTGCGAAAAGCTCCTCACATGTTATACAAAGGTAAGAAGGAAAGCAAATTTCTGAGAATAAAATATGCAGGTTATTGAAGTGATCGGAAATAGCATCAAAACTTGCAGTTCCACCTTCAATCATTGGTGTTGGAGGAGAGCATAAAGTCATCGAGAATAATTCACTCATTCTACCTTGTGAAGTCGAAGGTTATCCAATGCCGAGAATTGACTGGACAAAGGTCGATATTTGTTTACCATTACTGCATTTCTTGCTTTTCGTTTGTTCTTATTGCGTTTCTTGCTTCCTTAGATACTGTTGCATTAGATATGCACAATGTGATAGACGGGAGTATGGCTACTCCATTTCATTCTTATTTGTATTTTCTGTATTTCTTTGTTTTATTCTTTATATCTCTTCATCTTTCACTCTTGTCCACTTCAAGAATTCGCAGTGAGAAAAAAATTGGAGTTATAGAAATATGTTCTCCATGATATAGTAAAGCAATAACTGACTCAATAAACTGAAGCGATTTGTTTACTGCTTCTGCTCTTTGTGCTTTTCTTCTGTTTAATGTGCACTTAAGGCTTGATATTAGATAATATTTGCAAGATTTTTTGTTGGAAAATCTCACAGAAATAATTTCTTTTGCAACGTTTTCCTTTAAAACACTTATTCGCTATATTTTCAATCGATGTTTCGAGGAGCGTTAAGTAGTACGCAGCAAGTTGTTCTTTGAGAAATTAGAATAATTTATGCGCAGAATGAGTGCGAAGCATAATGTGGTGAGCAATTAGCGATTCGGTTTCAGGATGGTCGACCGGCATTGAGTTTGCCTTTAGTGCAAACACTTTCCGAAGGGCAACAATTCAAAATCATTAGTGCAAATACACAACATCGTGGCTCATATATGTGCACTGCATTGAATAAAGTTGGCAAGGCGGAAATCAGTTTCGACGTCGATGTTATAAGTTTGTGAATTAACTATCAATTCTAATTCAACGTTAATTATGCATTCAATGGAGAATATAATCGACTGCAGAGGAAAAATAATTTGAAGAAAATATCCTTCAATGATTAGGCCCTGATGGCATTCTCACCAATAGAGGGGAGGGGGTTAGTATGCTAATAAATGAAATGGGGTGTTTCTTTGATGAAGAGGAAAGGTGGTGATCATTTATAAGTTGCTTTTTACTTGTAGCTCTCTCTACCTTAAAGGTCACTACCATATCTCGTACTTTTCGTTCCGTCGGTGCCCTTATCCTCACAGCGGCGATGTTGTAAGAAATAGACAGATCATTTTTGGAAGTGGTTTCAAAATATATAGGTCGCAATTTGTGCTCATTTTATGATTAGGCTGTAGTTGATAATGTTATTGAAAAGCATGGCTACATCGCGCTTTACAAATTCAGTGGAAAAGCGATTTTTTAAATCATGTTTTATTTGAAAAATTACA
The DNA here is from genome assembly GCA_006503575.1 of Baylisascaris schroederi. Classification (NCBI taxonomy): domain Eukaryota; kingdom Metazoa; phylum Nematoda; class Chromadorea; order Rhabditida; family Ascarididae; genus Baylisascaris; species Baylisascaris schroederi. The sequence goes on from QEWY01001069.1 coordinate 1,212,079, forward strand.
GGACATAACAAGAGCAGTTATATAATTTCAAATCGGAGAATCATAAAATTTATCTTGATCTTCCGAATGCACTAGAGGAATTAAGAAATCACAAAAAATGACTAGAAATGAATCGACCGGGATCGAATTAACAGTAATATCTGGACAGGAATCTAAAATACAGACAATAATATGATCGCTTCCAAAAACAATGAAATTTTAATTCAGCACGTCCGACAGTGGCACAACGAGTCAAAGATACTGTTGAAGTGATCAAAAATGAGTCCGCTGTATTCAGATGTCCGATAACAGACAAAAACTTTGTCGGTGAAATAACCTGGTAGGTTAATATTTCACATATTCTTCTAGTTGTTTTCGCCGATTGTTTCTTCATTCCTTTTCTTTATAAATCAAAGAATCATACAAACGATTGGTCTAGTCAAAATATTTACTCACTGTTTCATATATTCTAATATTTATTGGTTACTATCAAAACTAGTTGCCACAATGAGTATAATCCTGAAAGCGTGTATCATGTCGACGTCTCTGCTGTTTTTCTTGTTGTTGGCAAATCGAAACAGTAATAGCTCAAATAGCCAGAAATATAAATCATTTGTCGATTGAGTTGGTCAGTAGTGTGGAGTGAAAATTTGTATTCTGACATGGCATAACTATGGCTAGAACTATACTGAAATGAAATTCGAATTATCTGATTTATATTTCAGGTTGAAAGATTTTGAGCCGATCGATGTGCGCTCTCATAAATATGCACTCTCTCATGCCAGTCGGAAGCTTCATCTGCTGCAGTAATTACGCCTTTTCTTCGATCTTTTCTTACTTTCTTCCTAATCAAATGCGAGTTTTCGTGGAAAATTAGTTCCTACGAATCTGAAAGAGAAAACATGTCTACAGACTATGAAGCAAGATGAACATTAGTAATTTTCGGCGAGAAATTCTAAGAAAAAAAGCAGAAATTTTTAAATTTTGCTATTCTCAAATAGAGGTAATATCTCTGACTTATTCCACAAATGTACGCATATATGCAAGTTCTTTCAGTTCGGAGCTACGTGACGAAGGCAGTTATAGTTGTCGCGTTAAGAATGATGCTGGTGAGAGTCGTGTCGATTATAAACTATTGGTATTGGTACCTCCAGAAATTATAATGCTCGATAAAGATAAGAATAGGTATGTGAAATTAGATCATTTTTCTTGTTGGAACGGTTTCGAAAATAACAAACATTCACTCGGCTGAAATGATTCGTTTCATAAGGCAAAGCTTTCATGCCGCAGAAACCATTGAATGAAATTATAGATCTTCTAGAGAAATTATATGAAAATTTTAAGCAATCAAATATCTTTTGAATTCATTCATTGTATATAACAGCTTCCCGATAGCACTCATATATTCAAATTTGATATGAAGGGAAACGTTGAGTTCATCTGTGGTAACAATGACAAGAAGTTCTCCGAACCATTCTATTCTATACTTAAGAAAGCATAATTTTTCTCACATTTGTGTCGCGTTTTCGATTTCCGTTATGTTAATATACTTCAATGCATTAAGCTGTCCATTATATTATGTTAGCTGCTTTCGCTTATTATTCCATTCCATTATGTTAGATTTTCAAACTTTTTTTATTTACATCCATTATTACCGTAAGTGTCTAATTTTTCCTTCATCAAATATTAGTGATGAAGGAACCTCTAAAAAAATTTCTTTCAGTAGTAATGAACCGAGAAAATCAACTACTACATTTTATTCCATCATTGTAAATTTTGTTGCTTGAATTCAATAAGGCTGTCCTTTCATATTTTTCTAATTACACAATAAAACTTTTAAGTTTACGCTGAAGTTAGTTCCACCATCTCGCTTCATTAGGAACCCCAAGAGCTCTCTTTTCTTGCAGTCTAAGAATGAGATTCTAAATAAGAGATCGTACTCAAGAGGAAGGTCTATTCGTGTTGGTAACAGAAAGTTGACAAGTAAGCCACAATTTTTTCAGGACTGCAATAGAGAACAGCACCGTTCTATTGAGTTGTCCGGCTACCGGAAAACCTGAACCAACCATCGAATGGTACAAAGATGGGGAACTATTGAGACCAGAAAACATCACACGACGTATACGCTCCGGGCGCCTCGAAGGGAATGATCTTAGAATCGTTCGCATACAGGTCATCCTTTTATGAGGAGTACTTATAGTTTATTGTTTTACAGATGTACTGTGGTTTATTTTAAACCTTAAAAATTCTACGATGATATCCTATATGATACGACAGTAAACGATAATTGTACTTCAAACGAAATTTATGCAAGAAGATAAATATGTGATAAATGAACGTTAAGAAATTTTGGTTTTATTGATGTATACAAAAGCTGGATGTATGAGCACTTTTTCTAATAGCCGCCTCATCAAGTATTTTTTGTTGAATATTCGCTTCACGCCTAAATACCTTCAGGAACATCAGTGGTTGCCAAAAATTTCCACTGGAGAATTTTCTTGATGCACTGAGTTCACCTCTAATATTTTTTGGGATTCAGTTTGAATCATTTCGATAATTCGTTCTTTTTGAATATTATTGCTTTCATAGCACAGTTTTCGATGTGACTGTTGTTGACTGTGCCGAATTTCTATGGTGAAACGGTAAGAGCCTTTTTTCGTATTTATAAATAAGTTCATAGCTGCTCATATCACATTCGAGTCTTCGGGATACATATATATAAATATATATATATATATCCGTCATTTATTCATAAGGGTCATGCAGTCAGTTTAAGGTGGGCGATACGGGGAGGTATACTTGTGAAGCGAAGAATAAGGCTGGCATGGCGGAGCAGGACGTACTAATCTACGTTATGAGTAAGTCCTACGAAATGCTGGCTTTTTTGAACGGAAAGAAGAAAGAAGAATAAGGGTAATTAAATCCAGGGTTTAGTGGTATTTCAAAGTTGGTTGAGATCAGTCTTTACATACGTTAACAGCCATTTGATCATCTTGGCATTCCTAATAGTTCATATATGATAATCTTCTGCAATTCTGTGCCCTCAGGCTAAATCAGTTTCGATTTTCTGATGTTGCGAAACTATCTTAACCGATACGATCACATCGAAAATTATCCAACAGAACTATTACAAGTCTATTACGTTTGGCTAGTGAGACTTTTCTATACTATGTTTGGCTTTCGTGAACGTGTCCGATTCTTATTTTTTGTACTGATACGTAGGTTTTTTTTCACACATATGTCTAGGTTAAAATTGTATCGATATCATTTTTTCAGCTCCACCAAGAATCGAACGTGAGGGCGTTCCATCGGAAATTGGTGGAAAATCACGAAGCACAGTAACCATAAGCTGCCCAGCATACGGTCGACCACCGCCTGCGGTAACATGGTTAAAAGCTGGTCGACCGTTAGAGTATTCACCGGAAGTCTACCTCTCAGCAAATGGAATGAAACTGCATTTCATTGATCTTAAGAAGGTAACGCTGCTCACTATGTTCACCGTTAAAATAGCACCGCACCCGTTGAAAGTGCTCTTCGATTATGGGAGGTCATTTTACTATCTGGGTGGTTGTGTCCAATGTGGAAAATTTTTCCACAATCTGCGATTGAGAGTATGAAAAAGAATGATTGGAGAAAAGTTGTTATTTTCGCATTTCCTTGCTACGATGTATGTTCCTTGTCCAAAAACACCCGCACGACGGAAAATTATAAAAATTTAGGAAAAATTTTTCAATGTGTAACTGAAAGGGTGCGTTGCTACAAC